>CAJHNH020002802.1:584157-626657 GCA_905116865.2 Candidula unifasciata
TAAAAAAAGGATATTGAACCATTTTGGGTTTTAGGGGTTTTTTTTTAATTCTTAAAGTATGGAACCATGGTGAGACATAAATTACTCCGCGTATAAATGGGGAAGAGCCCCAAAAATCCGTTTCAAAAATGTCGAATTTAGCTTTAAGGAGGGTTTATGTGGTCGACCGGCTGTGAAAACCTTTTTTGGGAAAACTTTTGAAAAATTTGGCTAAAAAGACATTATTTTTTCTTTTCCTTTTTTGTACCGCCTTTAAAAAAGGGGTTGATCAAGTGCGATATTTATCCCCCCCCCCCTCCCCCTTTTGGCCTACCTAGATTCCCCCCCCCCACTTTCTCTCGTCTCTTCTGTTCTCTCTCTCTGTCTTCTAAAAATGAGTCCCCTTTTCTCCTTACTTGCAAACGGGAATGAGTGCCCCCCCAAACCCCTTTCTCCCGTTTTACCTCTTGACGAGAAAGAAACAACCCCCCTTTTAAAAAAAAATAAAAGAAAAGAACCTTTTCATTTAACGTGTGGCCTATACAAAGGGGAAATCAAAAGAAAGCAAAAAGGTTAAATTTGTTTAAAAACTAAAGATAAAAGAAATTTAAAAACCGCTTACTTTTACACATAGTATACTTTCCCTTTTACTTTTCAATATTTCAAGAGTATTTGTTTTGACTTGCCCCGGGTTTTTATATCCCCCAAACTGAGATTGAACTTGTACTTTTTTTCTGAGCCACTTTTACACTAACTTTTAAAATTTCCCCCTTTCACCAAGGGAGTTTTTCACGACCAAAAGTGAACTAACCCATGTAGGCCATTTGCACTGATAAACCCCAATCACGGCATCTCTAATCTCCCCTTTCTCCCTCCCGGGAAGCCCCTGTTCAATCTCAACAGGCGACCAGATCGGACTTAAAACAAAAATTATAAAGCGTGGTTAAAAATTTTTTTTATCGCTATGCACCGTTAAAAGGGATACTAATAATTTTAACTAACGGGAAAGTTTTTCCCTATGAATGTGCCTTTACAGGAGCCCTTTGGTCTTCCCCCCACCCAAAAAAAAAAAAAAAAAACACAATATGGCGCTGTCCTTAAGGGTACACTCCGTAAAGTACATGAGAATATTTGTTTCCGGTGTTGCAAAGAGAATGGCGACACCTAGAGGCACCTAACAACATAAAGGTTCCATGTTGCTGTTAACCTAATGACACATGCGAAACCACACACTAAATTCTTTCTGCAATCAATGGCAGTAGTAGGTGAGGTGGTCAGACATCACGGCCAGCTCGCCTTGACTTTTTAAGACTCTATACCTGGTACACATGTAGTGTGGGATGGTCTGAGAGGCCAAGGTTCATTTTAGCATTAATAGTCCTGCTCCGCTCAGATTTGAACTCACGACTGTCTAATCCCCAGGCGAGCGTCTAACTGCCAACTATGACCCACGCCCAAAGCATACATCGCTGCTGATGATATTGGAGGGCCTAATCTCAACAGCAGCATCTGTCACAGTATCATCCTGCGAGTAGGTATGCGTTTTGCTGGAAGAAAAGAAACAGCCATGTTCAGTCAGCATCCTCGAAGGGGGAGCGTTCGGATATAATTGTGACTAGGCGCATGTAAAATGGCTATTAGCATTGCTCTGAAAAGGACTCATGCAGAGTTGATGCGATCAAAGGAGACTGAAGCAAATACATTCATGACCCTCTACCGGCTAGCCAATGAGCGACCCAGTCTTGTAATTTCTGGACTTTATTTAGTAATATTTTTGCACACTGCTCTTGTAATGTACATAAAATGTGTTTATCCAATCCACACAGGCAAGTGAACAAACCAGAAGGAGCTTCTTTAGCAACGGAATACGATTCCATCTTTTACGAGACAACAGCCGCCGAGGAATACGAGCTGGTCGAAAGGGTCTTTCACAGAGTCCTCCAAGAAACACATCACGACAAATATGGGCATCTTCTACAACCCTTCTACATCGCAGACGACCGGCCTGCAAACTGGGTTACGCTACATCATCAACCTCATCAGCAACTGCCACAACCACTTCAGCAGTCGCATTTGCACTTTCAACAACGGAGGCCTAAGTCTCCGAAGGGGATACCTGACAAAAAAGACGACAAGAATCAACAGAAAAAGACGTTGAACAAATTCTTTAAAATATTTAATTGAACTGACGTATGCGTTGTTGAGAACAATGCGACTTATTTATATCATATGGTTGTGTTAGTTGAAGAAGCTAATGCGTGTGGAAGTTATGTGCAAGTTCTGTAACAGCAGTTGTTACTTAGGGAAAGAACTACGGTAGTGGCGAGGCACCCGCCTGCTGGCCTAAAGACCTTGGTTCGAAACCTGGATCTCGTCGTGTGGGTTCATGGGTCCCATTTTGGAGGACGGGGCGGGGGCAGAATAGACCCACCGCTCACTAACAAGCATGTCGTAACAGATGACTAATTTAGGATTGTTCTCTCTGAAGGTTAAAAGTATCTGTCCTAGAGGAGAGCAACCAACAGTCTGCACATGTGTAAGCTAGATGTGTAAAATTGATTTATTTGTTTTTCTGCAAAATTGAAGTTATGGAACAAGATTAAAGTTCAGAAGAAGAAGAAGAAAAAGAAAAAGAAGAAGAAGAAGAAGAAGAAGAAGAAGAAGAAGAAGAAGAAGAAGAAGAAGAAGAAGAAGAGAAGAAGAAGAAGAAAAGAAGAAGAAGAAGAAAAAGAAGAAGAAGAAGAAAAAGAAGCAAAAGAAGAAGAAAAAGAAGAAGAAGAGAGAAAGAAGAAGAAGAAGAGAAGAAGAAGAAGAAGAAGAAAGAAGAAGAAAGAAGAAGAAGAAGAAGAAGAAGAAGAAGAAGAAGAAGAAGAAGGAAGAAGAAGAAGAAGAAGAAGAAGAAGAAGAAGAGAAGAAAGAAGAAGAGAAAGAAGAAGAAGAAGAGAAAGAAGAAGAAGAAGAGAAAGAAGAAGAAGAAGAGAAAGAAGAAGAAGAAGAAAAAGAAGAAGAAGAAGAAGAAGAAGAAGAAGAAAAAGAAGAAGAAGAAAAAGAAGAAGAAGAAGAAGAAAAAGAAGAAGAAGAAGAAGAAGAAGAAGAAGAAGAAGAAGAAGAAGAAGAAGAAGAAGAAGAAGAAGAAGAAGAAGAAGAAGAAAGAAGAAGAAAAAAAAAAAGAAACAGAAAAAGAAGAAGAAGAAGAATCTGGATCATAACGGGTTAAAAAAAATGTGCCTTCAGCCTAGCATAAAATCTGTACATGTTAAAATATTAGGAAGTAAAAGTGGCCGGCTTAATATTTACCACACCACTCATCGAGTGCCCATAAGTCTAGCCTCACATACAGGAGGCGACGCTAGAGTAGAATGGGTGCTTTATTAACCTCTTCAGTTGTTAAAATGTTATGTCTTCTCTTAGTAATCCATCTACTGCATTTAGTTAGCTAGTTGTGCATTCTTTACAGGACATTGCAGAACCAACCCCAGCATTTTTTAACTGTTGTGGTTTTTCTAGTCAAATTTAAGTCCAGTAGTTTGCCATTGCTCCTGGACGGTCGGCCTCTCGATACCACTGTCTGAAACCAACGCAAGGTGCAAAGCCCGCAGCTGGGATCGAACCTGGTACCTAGTTATTATAAAGCTCGTTCGCAACGCCTAAGCCACAAAAGCCGACATCCGCTACATTAGGTTGCTGAAAATTCTTCCATCCAAACTTGACCTTGGTGGTTCTAAGTGCAGCGGTAACACTGTGGCCGGCATGTTTCACCGAGAGACTTGGAGGGTTATAGGCTTAAATACTCTTCCAGACGGGAATCTTCTTAATTGGCTGTAGGTTTCTACCTGTATTTAGGTTAGCAGTCCTACCCGTAAACTACGATGCTATTTTGTTTTTTTAATGAATTGCCAACTAAATATCAAAATGTCTTTTTTCAAAACTGGTAAGCATGTACTTGATACATAACAGTTCAGTAATGTATTCGTGTGTTTAGCCAAACCTCTTCTTCTTCTTCCTTCTGCTTCTTCTTCTCTTTCACCTTTTACTTAGGCGAAGTGTCGGGGGTGGGGGTGGGTGGTGGGTGGAGGTGAGATGTATGTAACATTCGTTGATGAGCTCTGTCAAGAGCACTATTAAGACTGATGTTCATTTCTGTTAAGCTGTTCCTAATGCATTTACTTCATATTTTCCGAGGTCTTTCACTCGCTTTATACCCGTTGTAAAGTTTTGGTGTTGGTCGCTGTGCCAGGGCATTCTTGTTAGGTGTCCAAATCACTTCATTTATGGTTCCTTGTGACTTGTTAGACTGGCTTTATTCCTAGCATTTATCTGATTTCGTGATTTCATATTCTGTTCCTTCATTGAAACAGTCTTCAAAGACATTTCAACTCTGTTTATAAAATGTTACGTTCATTGGATGATGTAAGTGTCCACGTTGGCACTGATAGCATAGTGTTGGCTAAAAAACAGGTGTGATAAGATTTACTTTAGTACTTCCGGGGAATCTGCTTCTGTGTCAGCAGAAGATATAATTGCCCCAGTACTTGAATAGCTTTGGTTCATCTCGAGCTAATTTATCAGCCAAGTTTTCTATCGGATGTGAAAATTGCTCCCAAATACTTGAATTCCCTGTTTGTCTTAAGGCGTTGTTTTTTAATTTAATTTCTGAATTGTCTTTCTGTCTTCCTATCACCATTGTCTCTTGTCTTCGTATTGTTTATTTTCCTATTATATTCCTCCCTTGTCGGCTCTGTGGCTAAGTGGATGCGAACGCTTCGTAATCACGGGATGCCGGGTTCGATCCCAGCTGCGGGCCAAGCGCCTTACGTTGGTTTCGACAGTGGTATCAGGAAAGCCGACCGTCCAGTGGGCAATGGCAAACTACTGGACGTGAATGCCTAGAAAAACCACACAACAGCGAGGGGCTGTTGGGATAGGCTCTGCAACGTCATGTAAAGGATACGCAACTAACTATTCCTCCCCTTTGTTACTAATTTGATTTAGGAGGTTCTGTAGGTTTTCCGTACTTTTTGCTAAACAAACCTCTTCAAACTTATTAAAATATTATTAAGTGAAAAAATACTGTAAGACTGAAGGAGAAAAAATGAATGCTGGTTTTAGAAAGATAAATCCTGAACTAACCTTACAAGAGTCCTGAGTTTTAGAGTTAGAACGTTTCATTATCAAAGCTCGATACCCTACCACTGGTTTGTCTGGACTAGTAATACTTCAAAGGTTTAAAAATTGTACAACTGGGGCTGAAATAACTAGCAAGTTATCAAATTAAAATACACATAACTCAACTTTCATTATTTCCGCCTAGTTACACCGACCAAATTTTGGCAAAGTTTTCTGACAAATGTTAAAAGTCGAGAGTTATTGTACTCACTAGACTCGATTGAACTATGTCACGTAGCATAGCATCTAGTCTCTATATCTTCTAGTGTCCTACATCCCTTACAATTTATCTTTTGTCATGATATATGCTCACTGCTTTTAAAACTGTTATAGTTACTTACAATCAATAGTTGTAGCAACTCCCATCACTGATGAGTGTCTTGGAGTCATCCACTCCCATCTGACGACATGTCAGTGTGACGGATGTCACCCAGCTGTTCATTATTTTGTAAACATTCAGCTGAAGACAATTCATTCACGCCAGCATTTCTCACGGATTTACTCTGCTCTTATAGTATTATGGACTTTTATTATTATTATTATTATTATTAGGCCACAAAGAAGGCTTGGACTCCTTCAAAATATTTAAAGAAAATGATGGAAAAGGGGGGGGGGGGGTGGGGGGAGGCTAAAGACTGAAGATGTTCTGACAGAGTTGTAGAGAGAGAGCACTTTGATCATTGCAGTTGTGCCAGTCCTTTATCTGCAGCTTGCTTCCATGAAAAGGACTGAACTGAAGTAAGGCTTTGAGCATGAGGGGTGGGGAAAGGGAGGCAAGGGTGAGGCTGCAGAAAGACAAGTCGTAGGACCCAGAGGTCATGCGTATTTGCATGTACGTCAATCTTACAGAATACAGTTTGTGCAGTTTGCAATAGTTAAGTGGATGAGAGTGTGGTGACTAACATTTATCACAAATCAACAACCAGACAGATCACAGAATGTGAGTTGAAGTAATTTAAAACACACTAACACACACACACACACACACACACACACACACACACACTCACACAAATCAATAGAATGTGCGCATTTGTGAGTAATTATGAAGAATTCATAATTATTGTCAAATGAAATGATACAGTTGCCATAAAACCCATGGAGTTTCGATGGTCTATAAAAAAGAGTCTTATTACAATATGTCTGACCGCCTACGGAGTGACCATGGTCCGTTAATGTTTTTACACTGTATTGATAACATTGTGTATATAAAATTTAATACAATTTACCATAGTTAGTTTGCCAAATGCATACAATTCATAGTCTCTACACATATTTCTGTATCTCTTTTCGCCAGCAATTATCAAAACAATCGTTTCTAAAAGCCACTATGTCAGGTTGTATAGCATCTAGTCTCTATGTCTTCCAGTGTCCCACGTCCTTCAAAATTTCTCTGTTCTCACGATATAGGCCGGTTTTCTTCCTGCTCAGAGCATGTCTTTAGAATAAAAAGTGTCTTCTTAGATGTTGGGAAGTGTACGGCTCTTATTTGTCTCCATTACTGTACGATGATATTCTGTTCATAAATTAGGCCGTGAGGTGTAGTCCCGTATCCATGCCGTACAAATTCCAAGTAAACTATTTGCTAGGCGTAACCAATGACAAAGACCAACGGCGGGCTGAAATACGCCGTAACAAAGTCAACCGTTGAAACTGCTACAAACACGTCGTTGACAGGCAAATCCAAGAAGTTTATTGAACAATTCCTCACAGACATAAATGGTGTCAATGAAATGCATATATTACAGTCACTGTATTAAACGACGGTTAGACAATTACTTTCCTCCAATTCGGATCAACGAGCCGAAGCTCCCCGCAAGCTGCGGCATCAATTAGAATAACTCCTTTTACCTCCAATGCAGAGCAATGGGCTTAAGCTCCCCGCCAACTGCGGCATCAAGTAGAACTCCTTTCACCTCTAAGCCAGAGTACAGAGCCTAAGATCCCCGCCAACTGCGGCATCAAGTAGAATACAGCTAAGCCTAGTTTCCAACCTCTGCCATTAACACATTTCTTGCAACTGTCTAAAAATTTCTGTCTGCAAGTGACGTCGTGTCCTCGTCATACCTCATTGTCATTATCGGTTGCCCGTAGTGTGGATCTTCGGATTGCACACAACAGGAAGTCTTTAATCTAGTTTATACATTTTACATCGATTTCTTTACTCTGTTCACCTGCCTTTTTTCCCCAGCATTATTTAAAAGAAAAAGAAAATGCTTCTTGTCTTGTTATGATTTATGTAGATGGAAAATGTCCAGCGCAAGTCTCATTTACTAAGAAGAGTGACATACATAAGTCTCCATATCTATGTTTTCCAGCATCTTTGACAACGTCAACTTGCATAAACTGTTCTATAACTTGTGAAATGCTGTAGTTTTATTCACTGTAAGTAATAATTAGTTTCTTACATTCTCTCGCACTATATTTTCTGTGCTGCAACATGGCCATGTAAATTTGTCTGTTTGTTTATAAGATATACTTGCAAGTGCAGTTGAATTTGTGAATAAAATATGTAAGTTTCTGGAATATTCTCTGGGTTGAATATCTGTTAGATTTAAACAAATGAGAAAATCAAGTGGAGTTTGGAACAGGGTCGTGCCTGAAATACATTGAAATGATTTGGTCATCTAGTAAGAATGCGGTCAGACAAAAGTATACATGAGACTTTTGACAGTAGAATATCTGGGCGGAAGGCGAGAGAAAGACCAAGGAGGAGCCGAAAAAGCAGCGTAACTGAAACCTGCAGTACAATGGAACAAAAAAGCAGCATTCAATCCACACACAAAAGTGCAAGGCAAATTCAAACAACTACAACACGGTGAGGTGTTACATCTGGTAGACATTTGGCCACTCAAACCCAACATGCCCAATACGTCTGTAGGCGTGCAGAATAATGTTTTACATTTCATTCACTATACGAGTGTGTCTTTCTATCCCATCAGGACAGTACAACGAGCGACCACCAGCCAATGACACAAAGTACCACCATATGGATGAGCATCACCCGGGCACACGTTCGATAAACCCCGTGCAACCGTTAGGTTGTATTAGGTGCCTTGACAACCGCCGGAGAGGGATTTGGGGGGGGGGGGGGGGGTGCTTTAAATAAAAGAAAAATTGAGTCCCATATTCGGACGGCGAATTGAATCATTGACTAGACTCTGGCATCTGCCTAACTTCACCAGATGAATTCTAATCAAATATCTGGAAATGAAAAATTGGATATGAAAGCAAGCTACATCAGTAAGCTTACTCATCTGTTTTATATCAGCATGCTTCCTCTACTTCTTCTTAATAAACTGTCTTATCTGTCTGTCGGGTTCTCCTCTTTTCACACAGCTATAGTCTTCAATTATTGACCAACAGTTTTATCTAAACACTCTGTGGTGTGTGTGTGTGTGCGTGCGTGTGCGTGCGTGTGTTTGTGTGTGGTAATTGCTGTAACCTCTCATCCAGTGACCTTCACAATTCTTTGAGCCCCTTACTGCCCATTTTTTAACTCCTACTCTACTGTTCAGTCGGCTCTGTGGCTAAGTCGATGCGAACGCTTCATAATGCCGGGATGCCAGGTTCGATCCCAGCTGCGGGTCATGCGCCTTGCGTTGGTTTCGATAGTGGTATCAAGAAAGCCGACCGTCCAAGGGCAATGGCAAACTACTGGACGTAAATTTGCCTAGAAAAACCACACAACAGCCAGGGGCTGTTGAGGTTGGTTCTGCAACGTCCTGTAAAGGATACGCAAATAACCCAACTATACTGTTCAAATATGGATGGAGATTGTATTACAGATCTTGACGTAAAGATACCAGATTTTAAGTATTCCAGATTGAATGTTATGTTATTGTTCGGTTGCGTTGTCAGCAAACGAAGACTTTCGAGCTATAGCGTTCATTTTGTGGGAGGGAAAAGTGGCGGGGGGGGGGGGGGAATTAACTATTTAAAGATATCTGCAAGGGGACATGAATGGTAGAAGAACTGATGAGGATTCATCATAAAAGGATGCCATGAATGGTGACTGGGGGATGGGTGAATTAGGAAGGGAACATGAACAAGGAAGAAAATGACTGTTAAGAGCCATGTATAGAACTGGCTTATTTGTGTGAAGACTGTTGGTTCCTTGCCTCTCAGGTAGATGCACTCTGACTTCGCAGGAAGCTAATTAGTCGACTTGTACGACATGCTTGTTAAGGAGGCAGTGGGTCCACTAGTATTTTCTCCTCAACGGTGTCCCGAGACCCACTTGAGAAAAGTTAGCCAATAAGTAGGAGCTTGTATCAGAAACTGAAATATTGTG
Source organism: Candidula unifasciata (assembly GCA_905116865.2). NCBI lineage: Eukaryota > Metazoa > Mollusca > Gastropoda > Stylommatophora > Geomitridae > Candidula > Candidula unifasciata. The sequence goes on from CAJHNH020002802.1 coordinate 593,597, forward strand.
GCCATGTCAAGCGTCACGGCGGACTGCGTGAAATAAGAACAGAGGCATGGCACCAGGAAAGGGGCAGGGGGCCGATCAGCATGACGATCTGCACCAGAAATAAGTCACACGATAGGTAAGAAAGTGCAGGAGGCGGGAAACCTGGCGGCAGACAGCGTTTCTTTCAGGCGACCGTGATAACAACAACGTATTTCAAGTATCTACTGTATGACAATGTTAAAAGCAGGGGATTGAGAAACACAGGAGATACGGATGTGATAGCAATAATATCCCACTACAGCAATGTCTCAGTTAACTTGTGGATATCCTGCTCCAGCAATGTCTCAGTTAAGTTGTGGATATCCCACTCCAGCAATGTCTCAGTTAAGTTGTGGATATCCCACTTCAGCAATGTCTCAGTTAAGTTGTGGATATCCCACTCCAGCAATGTCTCAGTTAAGTTGTGGATATCCCACTTCAGCAATGTCTCAGTTAAGTTGTGGATATCCCACTCCAGCAATGTCTCAATTCACCTTTGGATATCAAACTCCAGCAATGTCTTCGTTACCTTGTGGATATCCAACTCCTGCGATGTCTGGCTTACCTTGTAGATATCCAATTCCAGCAATGGCTCAGTTAACTTGTTGATATCATCCCATGGCGTGTTGCAAGGCTTCGTTCTGCACTTTTCCCATTAAAAATAAATTTGTTTCACTTCTCATGTCTTTGCCAACACTTTTTTTTCCCATTCTTCTTCTATGTATGACTGTAATTCCCTCCTGCTCCTCTCTCATTCTCTAATTTCACTAGCTTTCGACACTACAAGGGCATCTCAGTCTCTCTCTCTCTTTTTCTCTCTCTCTGTCTCTCTCTCTCTCTGTCTGTCTCTCTCTCTCTCTGCCCCTCCCCCTCCCTCTGGCTCTATGTATATCGCACCATCTTTCTTCCTCCTTCCTTGTATCACCTCTCTCTCCTTCTCTGCTGTTTTCATCTTGTATTTTAATGCTACCTGTTGACGCATTCCGACCCCCCCCCCCCCCCCCCCCCCCCCACTTTAGCACACTTCACATTTTCTCCCTAATTGCTGGCAGGTATACATTTTCGGTGCACCGTTGACTTTGTGAAGTTTTAACAAGCTGCCCTTGTACAAACTGTCTCTATTGATTTCCCATATTGTCTTCTGTACTATTTTAAATACACTTTGTCGACCATCAGCTAAGGGTATCACGCACTGCTGTGCTAGGAACCCAAATAAAAGCACATCCGACTCCAGCATTTGTTTCCCTCTTTCAAGTTGTATGTTGTTTGTGATGTGTGACATTGTCAGCTTGAGAGCTTACTGTTGTGCTATGATTTATCTTGCATTTTATGTTTGGCCCGAGGATGCTCAATAAAGCTGCTCTCTTGTTCTGTGGAGAAAAAAAAAATTGTGTATTTCCACACCTCTGTAAACATTCATTTGAAATGCTTTGGGAACGAGGTTCAATCCTAGATGCTGACGGTTTGTTTTCCGTTGGTTTAAACAGTGGTACCGATAGCTGACAGTTCATAAGCAATGTAAAACTACTAAATGTAACATTTATTTAGAAAAATCATAACATCCAAAAAATGATTGGGTTATCCATGTCAGTCTTCTCTCTCTCTCTCTCTCTCTCTCTCTCTCTCTCTCTCTCTCTCTCTCTCTCTCTCTCTCTCTCTCTCTCTCTCTCTCTCTGTCTCTCTCTCTCCCCTCTCTTTCTCTCTCTGTCACCTAAATGAAGCTCGTTCTGTCTCCACCTCAACATTCATACTGTGAAATTTATTTATGCTAATCAACATTCATTTCTGATGTTTTCATACCACCTCCTTTACTTCCAAACACAAAGGAACATCTCATGCAAACCAAATTCCCATTTGATGCTACCAGTGCAACACATGGGTCACTCACAGCAAGCAAAAAAGATTGTTAGCAGAGAAATGAGGCGTTCGAAAAGGGCTGCCGAAGGGCTGACCGAAAAAGAAAACAATCGGGAAACAGGTTATAAGACAAAATGTCGGCACAAAACAGGTTCTGAATTACATGCAAAGACAGCAAATAAAATTTTACAGCCACTTAGAGAGAAGACTTCGTGATGCCATTCACTAACACAGTAGAAGGTCGTAGAACACGAAGTAGACCATAAACAAATTGGGACAGCATCAGAGAAACTCTGCATCAGCACGACGTGTCTCAGGTCGAGGCGGCCCCAAGAGCAAGAAGCAGACGTGTACATCTCACTCGATACTAGAAGCGATAACGAGAAAAACAAAAATGCAGAAGAGGCGCCGAAGAAGAAGCCAAGAAAGTGAAAAAATAAGCTAAAGTCAAATACAAGAAGAACAAGGAGAAGAAGAAAAAGAATACGAATAAGAAAAAAAAAAAAGAAAAAAAAAGAGAAAAAGAAGAAGAAGAAGAGGAAGAAGAAGAAGAAGCAGAAGAAGAAGAAGAAGAAGAAGAAGAAGAAGAAGAAGAAGAAGAAGAAGAAGAAGAAGAAGAGGAAGAGAGAAGAAGAAGAAGAAGAAGAAGAAGAAGAAGAAGAAAAAAGAAGAAGAAGAAGAAGAAGAAGAAGAAAAAGAAGAAGAAGAAGAAGAAGAAGAAGAAGAAGAAGAAGAAGAAGAAGAAGAAGAAGAAGAAGAAGAAAAAGAAGATCAAGAAGAAGAAGAAGAAGGAAGAAGAAGAAGAAGAAGAAAAAGAAGAAGAGAAGAAGAAGAAGAAGAAGAAGAAGAAGAAGAAGAAGAAGAAGAAGAAGAAGAAGAAGAAGAAGAAGAAGAAGAAGAAGAAGAAGAAGAAGAAGAAGAAGAAGAAGAAGAAGAAGAAGAAGAAGAAGAAGAAGCAGCAGCAGCAGCAACAACAACAACTACAACAAAAGAAGAAAAGACTTCTCAGAATTCTTTCTAAAAAAAAAGTTTAAAAAGTAAAAGAGCCTTTACTTGCCATGATTGCACCCCGTAGCCACTCAAGTCTGGGTAGACCTGATAGCCGAGGTCATTTGTGAAAACAAGTTTGGCTCCGTCAGGGCCCGAACCCAGGACCTTCCCATTAGCATGGGAGCCTGTAGCCGCTACATCATGGAGGGTCCCATATGTCTTTATACACATATTATATAGCCTCGACCTGATGGCAGGGTGACTTTAAACTATATTTCCGCGTTCCGTTAGTATTTGAACACTAAAGCATACACATTAATGCACAATTCTGACTCGTATATTAATGCGTGTTTCCATGCTATTTTATACCTTCTTCTACACACGGCTGGTTGTCATTTTTTATTTTTAACAACGGCCATTTGTTTCTATAAACCTGCCAGAATTCGGTGGCTCTGGAAGCCAAGTTTTAATAATTCTGTCAACGTGGTATTTCTTATAGCACCTGCCTGTGCATTCCTGATTTGAAAGCGTTCCTGTGTGTAGGATGTAACAGAGGGTTCATTTATGCTTCAAACAGAGCTTTGGAAGGAGAAAATAGCATCTTTATAGTTAACATCGGGGTTATCTGGTATACTCGAAATTTATCACAGGATTTAACGACGCCAAAAGAATATCATAGGGAAATTATCATTCATGTAGAATATTATAGTGTTATAGCGAGGTCCCGCCCATGTATTACAGAGGTTTCAAAGGGGAAGCCAAGGATAAAGTATCGTACATGTCGCAAGAGGTGATTATGGAAGTTGGCTACCCATCTATAGAAAATATACATTAAAAGTATGAACAACTCTAGAGAGGGCTTGTCAATGTCTTGGATAAAGAGACTGATACTACTGATACTCATAATGTAACTATAATATTATTTTTAATAATAATAAAAATAATAAACAAAGAAAAAAGAAGAAGAAGAAGAGGAAGGAAGAAGAAGAAGAAGAAGAAGAAGAAGAAGAAGAAGAAGAAGAAGAAGAAGAAGAAGAAGAAGAAGAAGAAGAAGAAGAAGAAGAAGAAGAAGAAGAAGAAGAAGAAGAAGAAGAAGAAGAAGAAGAAGAAGAAGAAGAAGAAGAAGAAGAAGAAAAGAAGAAGAAGAAGAAGAAGAAGAAGAAAAAAAGAAGCAGAAGCAGCAGCAGAAGAAGAAGAAGAAGAAGAAGAAGAGAAGAAGAAGAAGAAGAAGAAGAAGAAGAAGAAGAAGAAGAAGAAGAAGAAGAAGAAGAAGAAAAAGAAAAAGAAGAAGAAGAAGAAGAAGAAGATAGAAACCAAACATAGAAAAGCCGTAGGTCTCATAATCTTACATACACTTTTCTGAAATGCGTGATAGAAAGCGAGAATGATCTCACGTAGTGCTTAGCATGCATGCTTGTCCACTCCAGGATCAAACTTTTCCCACTAGCTACAGGGATAATTGTTTCATTTTAATTGCTATGGGTTTGACGTCGACTATACCAACATGAGATCCTGAAAATGTCCTGGTAAATGCACGTTCTACATCTTCCATCTGACGTTATCCATGTGACCAGATGCCTAAACATCTGTACTAGTCTCGCTAGTTTTATTCTGGGACAAGTAGAGCAATAAAAGTATCGAGGCACATGGTTAGTATCAGATGGAAGATGTCTCACACAGGTAAATAGCAAAATAGGGCGCTCCCCTACCACCAATTTTAAAGAAAACTGCATTTTCTAAGATGAAGAATCTTTTATTACTGCAACACATCCCTGTCAGGGGAGGTTAGAGCAATAATTCCCGCATGCTAAATAAAGCAAGTTTTTTTTTTTAAACCTATGATTGTGAAGAATGAACGAAAGAAACACTTTATTGAGGCCACAGATATGTGATTTTACAGAAGAATGCTTGTAACCCATTGCACAGTCAGAATGAGTAGCCTTGGTGTTTTGAAAGCAGCAAGTGACCGAAGGCAACAGAAACATCTAAAGGGGACAGTCATAGTTTGGTCATGCCATTGAGGGGAAAAACTAGAACATGTTGTTCCACTGGATAGACATCAACGTGACTGCTTCGGGATACGTCAGTTAATTGATTTTGTGTATTTGTGTGTAATTTATGTATCTGCTGATGAAAGCTCTGAAGCCGCAACGTTCAATTTTCGTTTGTGTTTGTTATATTATGCAGCTCGCTAATCTACTTTTCATTTATTTTTATATCATTCCTAGAACACGTGGTCGCTGTTAGGGAAAAACGATGAAAAGACAGATGAATACAACGTACACAGTCTTGACAGCCTTGACATAAAGATGTGTCAGCTTAAAAACTGATGAATGGAGATTGAAAGATACAGAGGGGCTTGATCTCCCACGCCAGTCGTCAAGAACTTCATGACGATGAAATAATTATGGTCTACACAGCACGATCACATCTCCCATAAGCCGTAGATTTCTAAATGCAGTCACAGAGCTATCACTGCAACCCAACAAACACTGAGTATTGTAAAAGATCTTTACTTGATGAAACAGTGAAATTTAACAACGAAACTGTTAATTTTGTTACTGAGGAGTTTATTAATGTTCACATTGATGATGAATGAGAAAAAAAAATTGTGACGTTCTTAAAAAGACTAAACATGTTAAGTTATTTCGCGTCATTTCCCTTGGGGACGGCATTCGTACAACGAATTAACCTAAACACAAGCAACGAAGACGAGTCTAGCTTTCCTTGATCTTTTCAAGAGCCAACCTCTTGTGGGTTCCGGAGTCCCATTTTGGGGCAGGCACACACACACACACACACACACACACACACAAAACCGAATAGACCCACTGCCCGTTTGTGAGCATGTTATAAAGTCGACTAATCAAAGGTGTTTCAGTTGAAATTGGAGTGCAGCTGCATGAGAGGCCAGCAACAGACCGTATGCATACACAAACGCTAGATGTCTAAAATGGATGTGCATGCAAAGTTGAAGTCTAGAACAAGACCAAAGTCCTGATGTCGATGAACCATCATGACATTCCACCGATGTTTACAGATGATGCATGCCAAGACAAAAACAGAGGAAGAAAAAAAAAGACAAAGAATAAGACGAAGAAGAAGAAGAAGAAGAAGAAGAAGAAGAAGAAGAAGAAGAAGAAGAAGAAGAAGAAGAAGAAGAAGAAGAAGAAGAAGAAAAAGAAGAAAAGAAGAAAGAAGAAAGAAAGAAGAAGAAGAAGAAGAAGAAGAAGAAGAAGAAGAAGAAGAAGAAGAAGAAGAAGAAGAAGAAAGAAGAGGAGAGGAAGAAGAAGAAGAAAAAGAAGAGGAAGAAAGAATAACGTACGGACAATAAATAAAGTCCTGACTGTCATGAAAAAAAAAAAATCAAGATCTATGCAATAACGTACTGTGTAAAGTCTATCTGCCACACACTGAAATCACACGACAGTTTCATATATTAGATTTAATTCAGGATGAAAAAATCTATGATCTTGTAAACAACTACAGAATGATTATTTAATATGTATTAAATATGTTTAGAATTTATCTTCACTGCAACTGACATAACGCTGTATCCTGTACTTCTTGACATCTTTAGCGTGGCAATCTACAATCTTGACCCTTCTCTTTGGCGTGATGCCGTCTTGGTCCACTTCAATCTCATTTAACTTGTCAAGAAGTTCCTGAAGATGAAAAACATATTCTTTCAAGATTAGCAACATACCATATCTTATTACGTTATCTATACATTTCTAGTTGCATTAAAAATGTTATATAAATAGTATATTTAACTATGTATTATTGCTGTAATCAGCATCATCAATGTATTTTGCATTTAAGTAAACTCGATCGCTCAGCTTTTGATAACAAGTAAGTCCCTGAAAGATAAATCAAACAACTGCTCTGCTAACCATACAGACAATTAACTCATTTTGAATCAACAATGCAACCAGTTAACCAACAAAAACAATCAATTAAAAATTTAACCACCCATCCAGTCAACTAACGATACAATGAAACGATAAAACCTAGGTGTATTTAACACAGAGATTACAGTGATATAGGCTAGCCACTCCTGAAAGAGTCCACAACCCTCCTTGGATCCGCTTTAACAGGCTAGCTGGCTCGTTCTCACTTAAGAGCCTTGACTTGTAACACAGCTTTGTCTAATATTTTCAAGTTACGACCTTTGCCACAAGGTGCCACTAGTCTTCTTGTCACACAGAAACATTTTGTATCACGCATGTGTTAGAGTTTCTACTAAAAGACGTGTGTGAATGTTTATGGGGAAACCAGTACTTGGAGATAGTGATTACAAATAATCTTGATTCTAGCTCTAGGTAAGTTCGTTATTGTCATGTGCTAACGAAAGTTTTGTAACGACAACGTTTATTTGTCGTTTGCGACTGTGATAATATGAGGTTGTCTAGTTCTACGAAATTACTGGACGTAAATTTGCCTAGAAAAACCACACAACAGCCAGGGGCTGTTGGGGTTGGTTCTGCAAAGTCCTGTAAAGGATACGCAGCTAACCTAACCAAGTTCTATTTCTTGTGTTGGCTTGATGTTTTTTTCAGGCTATTCAGCTTGTCATTCAACACACAACCAATAATCAACCACCGAACTAACCATGTATCCAACAGATTAAAAACAAAACCAACAAATCGTCCAAACAACAAACATTTTTCTAACTAACCAGTCATCCATCCAACCAATTTTTAGAACAAACGATCAGATAAATATGTAAATGCAGTTAAACAAAAATAATACAAACTGAACACCTCCACCCCCTCCCTCTATTCCCCCACCCCACCCCCCAGTTTGACCACAATATTCAAGTGTACAACCCTACCAGAGATTCCTTGCCAACAACTTGTCCAAAGCCGACGTGCATGTTGTCCAGATACCGCCATGGATTGAAGAGGATGAAGAACTGAGAGCCGTTGCTGTTAGGTCCCCGGTTGGCCATGCCAACAGTTCCTTTCTCTCCGAAGCCAATATCAAAGTTTTCGTCGTAGAATGTGTCTCCGTACATGCTGATTCCTAATGTAAGAGTATTTACATTTGTAACAAATGCTTATACACACTTACCAAGTAACATCGTTGGATAGATAATTATAACAGACACTGCACACATTCATTTATCAAGAAAGATTGCTAAAAAGATTGTTGCTACACATGCTTGAATACATTCATCAACATTTCCTTAGATGGTAAATGTTACCTCAAATCGACATTTTCTTTCTGCCATATTTGATGCCCTATAAAAACATTAGAGTGGTACCTCGGAATTCGAACGACTCAGAACACAAATAACTTGGAATCCAAATGAAAATTTCAAGTACATTTTGCTATCTCCAGAGTCGAAGTAAATCTGCCTGTGAGACAAGGAACCAACACTTTGCATATAAACAAGCAAAATCTGTAAAACGGATGCACAGGCAAAATTCAAGTCCTAAATTCCAGAAATCAATGAACAACCAGGCCTTTCCGCCGAAGCTCACAGCTGGTGAAGGCAAACAAACAAACAATATGTAAATTTAGCCTTGGAACTTTCCATCAGAATCTTGCCTCAGTAAGCGAAACCATGGCACGTACCAATCACGTTACTCAACTGGAAACGTAAGAGCTTCAGCACCTTCGCCATAAGAAAGAAACTGCAGAAGGTTCTTTCGGCGAAGCTGGGAGGTTCATCACTGCTGAGATCCAAGATCTGTAGTGGCCGGGTGGCCGAAAACTCAAGAAGTTGTTGAGAGGTGGCATCCTGAGATAGTGCCTACTAACATGTGTTACCCTGTGTTAACCTATTCAGTGAAAACATTATCGAATATTAGAAAGGAAAAATAAACCAAAACAAATATCGGCAAGACCAAATCAATTCAGAACTCTGACTCAGCCTGTCAACAAAACCTAGTGAGCCCAAACCCTCTTAAAGCAGTCAAAGACTACGATATGAGTGCTTATTAGACTTATTAGAACGAAGAACATCATTTATATTTGATTGAAACAATTGAAACAACAGCGACTTAAATGGTTTTGCCATCTAATGAAAATGAATCCAGGGGTGCCAGAACCGAGAGGGCACACAGTAGAAAGTACAAAAACCAAAAGGTAGGGTACGACCAAGAAACATTTGAATTCAAGAAGTCATTGATACCATGAGACTTCACAATATCACAGCATACGGGGAAATCGAGGGTTCTCTAGCTCGGATACCTATCATCCGTTAACCTGCGACCCTTAGCGACACAAAGCAGAATGTGGATAACAGAACAAAGAAAAACAACGTGATGGTATTGACGATGATGAAAAGGATAATATACTCACATATGTTTATTGGTACTTGTATTCATGGCAGCAGTTCAATTCATGGCACGGTAGCTTCGATTTTATGTTGTATAGTGTGTTCTTCTATCTTTCTACTTCTTTCTATGAGTGCCGTTCACAATACTTTCTGTTACTTGATAATTCATAATATTTAACGGTCAAATGGTTGTATTCAAACAGTAGCTTCAGTTTTATAGTCTCCTTAGCTCTGAAAACAAATGGCAAAATGAAACTTTGTACTTACCTCCAGTGCCATCTCCTGTAGTCGTGTCCCCACACTGAATGTTCCTGTCAGGAATGATTCTGTGACACTGTGTCCCTGCATACTTGAGCTCTCCCTACAACAGACATCCCGAATGTCATGGTTATAATACCACCATTTCTAACCACATGCCTTAAATATCATGATCTGTATTATCAGCTTACCCGCTACCACTAACTTTGTAATTTTTTTTTTTTTATTCTAGCCATATTTTTCTAAAGCATTTTCGCCAAGTGGACTTGAGTCTACGGTTTCACTGCTTAAAGAGTGGGAGTTAAGAGTTTTGTATAGCACTGTGAGCTGTGTTTTTAGGAAGCGATGTCTTTTGTTTGTGCCCACAGAGACTGCGTTGTGATGCTCAGAAAATTTCGGGTAGGTGGTTTGCGTTTGGGCTGCCTAAATACCTTATGCAATAATTGTGTATGTGTATGACTAGCTTATCCAAGCTGACTACTAACTTCCCTTGACAACTGCAGTTCTAGTGGCGACCGTTGGAGTTGGAATCTCTAGTCTTATGCATTTTATTCATGTGTAGGCTTCTGGATTTTGTCGGGATTAATTTATTGTCCAGTAGATTCTATATGAGAAAGTAAGGGACATTTTATGTGACGTTTCAACAGCACTTGAAGTGAGAAACTATTGGTGACCCGTTTTGGCAGTTGCGTTGAAACCTCGACCATAACTATGACTGGAAACTGAACCGTATTTTAGATGTGCAGATCTTTGATGATTATGCACATGTCTCAGATGATACAAGAAAATCAGTAGTCGTTAGTCGCGGTTCCTAATTTATCGCCCAGAGGCCACCCAAAAATCACTGCAACAAATAGTATCAGATCTTTTCTATCTTTTATAGGACATGACTAGATCTGATTGACATTAGACTGGACACCTTTTTTGTGAAATTCGTCAAAGTTATGTTTGTTCGTCCATTTCTAGACCTTGGTCTAGTTTTGCTTGCACATCTGTTTTACAAATAAATACCACATATTTGTCTGCAGACTGTTGGTTTCTCGGCTCTCAGGCAGATGCACTCCGCTTCGAAAGAAATATCCCTAGCCAGTCGACTTTTAGGAAGGCTAGAGGCAATGAGTCTGTCTCTCCCCTCTTTCCAACTCCAGTAAAAAAAAAACTAGAACCAAACGGGGAAAAAGAATTCAACCAGTTTTGCCCTTTTCACCGTTATAATTTCAACCTCTATTTACTCTATAGGTTGTTTTTAACCTTTTTTCCTTATGCTTATGGGTTCTAGTGTAGAGACATCCTAGTTAAATCGTTTTAATGCTTTATTAACGTGTGCAATGTTCTATGCAAGCGTGTATTTTGTTTCTTTACATCTTTATTGACTGGAATTTGCTTAGTTCTCACACAAAGCTCCATATTATTGATTCGAACATACAACATAATTCCCTCTTATCTGCGCAGGCTCCAGGGAATGAATGTTTACAGTTTATTAGTAACTGCTTTATGTGTGCTCCATATTTCAGCTTTATACGTCAGTACTGATTTGAGATTCGAGCTATTTTCAATTTAGTATTGGTAAAAGTCCAAGGTCGACCCAGCCTTAAAGGAGTAATAGGTGAAAAGTGACTAGTCTCTTAAATATGCTCTATATGCCTGAAAAGATGTGAGAAAAGGGTTCTTTACCTTTATTTTATTTTATTTTTTTTAATGTTTTAAAAAACTTCTAGTAAAAGTTAAAAAAAAAAGTAAGTGCCAAAATAGGGAATATATTGCATGAAGGAGTAGGCAAATAACAACAACAAACAGGTGGTCAGTACTCACTGATGGACGTTTGATACCGTTGCAGATGCTGAAGAAGTTGAGAACTGTCATAGGAACTGCTTCTCCAAACAAAGCGATGCGAATTGTCCCGGTGAGATCTCCGTTGGCGTCAAAGTTCTTCACGCTGATCTCGAGCAGTGCCTCTGGAATTTAGAGACACCACAGTTAAAGACATGTAAAGATATAGGTAGTCTGTGTAGGTAAGAATCTGATAAGAATCTTTACTATTTATTACAAAAACGTCATCATCTTTATCATCATTGTGTCATGTCATCATTCGTTATGACCATCATCATCACCACCACTACCACCACCACTATCCCAGCCGACACCATCTTCATTATGATATGAAGTTTTCATGTTTTAATCTCTCCTCTCGTGGTATCTTTGAACCAGTGCGTAGCAAGCTCAGTTGGTAGCCGGTGCGGACAATATCCGGTCACTCCCTGTACACACACACAAACACACACGTGTATGCTAAAAACACATATTTTGGGCATTTCGTCACCATCAATGGTGATACCCGGTGCGGCAGGCACCCGCCACACGCTGCTTGCTACGTCACTGCTTATGTTATCAGATATTCTATAGTATCATGTGTGCACACGCATACAAACACTAGAAACCAGTAAAGTTCTCTTAAACATAGTTCATTATTCATTTACATATTTCGTCATCGCACTTCGGACATGAATGTAATTGCTCCGACCTCCTCCTGCGTTTATCTCGAAGTCATACGCAAACATACACAAGGAGCGAAGATACACAGGTAGGGCAAAACACACACACACACACACACACACACACACACACACACACACAAACGTAGGTGGCAGTAGACTGACCTGCAGTAACTGTCACGTTGGTTTTGTTAGGCTCCCACTCAACAGCCGCTTTCTTCTGGGCGGCGTTTGCCAGTGACCACAATATGGCCACAAAGATGGCCGACGTCAGACACGTGGACTTCATGATCTAACAACAGAAATAACAGTCAAATGACGAGTTCAATGGTGTGGGCAAGAAGGATATGAATGATACAGGTATTCGGGTAGATTGGAAGAAACAGGGTGACATGGGCAGTATTGTATAAAGGGAGATAATCTGAAAGGTTAAAGTATAAGGAGAACTTTGTTGCTGATTTCCCCTGTAAATTCCAGGATCCATTGTAGGGTAGGAAAGAGAAGGAAAAAGGGTGGGGGGGGGGGGGTGTTTTTTTTTATCTAAGTCGACCAATAAGGGATGTTTCCTTCGAAGCTGGAGCGCATCTGCATGAGAAGCGAGGAAATAACAATTTGAACACAAATAAGCACTATCTATAAAACGGATGTGCAAGACTAAATACCAAAAGTGAATGAATAATCAGAACTTTCTGCACGAGCTTAAAGCCGATGACCGTGAAGACGGACAAGAAGAGGTTGCAGACAGGTTGAGAGTTGAGACTCTGTGGAAAAAGGATGTTGAAAACAAGCTATCGCAAAAAGTGTTATCAAATCCCTTAAATCTAATCGTGGACAACTTTTCAGGAAGTTCTGAAGCGACAGAAAGCATTTGAAAAGCACACTTAACCTTCCTTGCCTGAATCTACACACCTCGCCTTGCCAGAGTGACAAGTAACGAAGGCGTGTACCAGCTAACAAGCCCTGTGAGAAGAGACATGGCCAGAGCAGAGGTAATCAACTCCGTATCGACTAGATTAGCAGATAATGATAAATCTCTGACACTAACACGATAGCGTGATATGGAAATAAAGCTTGGTAAATCAAGTCTATGCCACCTTCGAGGTCAATTGATATGGAAATAAAGCTTGGTAAATCAAGTCTATGCCACGTTCAAGGTCGAGTGATATGGAAATAAAGCATGGTAAATCAAATCTATACCACCTTCAAGGTCGAGTGATATGGAAATAAAGCATAGTTAATCAAGTCTATGCCACATGCGAGGTCGAGTGATATGGAAATAAAGCAAGGTAAATCAAGTCTATGCCACATTCGAGGTCGAGTGATATGGAAATAAAGCATGGTAAATCAAGTCTATGCCACATTCGAGGTCGAGTGATATGGAAATAAAGCATGGTAAATCAAGTCTAAGACACCTTCGAGGTCGAGTGATATGGAAATAAAGCATGGTAAATCAAGTCTATACCACATTCGAGGTCGAGTGATATGGAAATAAAGCAAGGTAAATCAAGTCTAAGACACCTTCGAGTTCAAGTGATATGGAAATAAAGCAAGGTAAATCAAGCCTATGCCACGTTCAAGGTCGAGTGATATGGAAATAAAGCATGGTAAATCAAGTCTATACCACATTCGAGGTCGAGTGATATGGAAATAAAGCAAGGTAAATCATGTCTAAGACACCTTCGAGTTCAAGTGATATGGAAATAAAGCAAGGTAAATCAAGCCTATGCCACGTTCAAGGTCGAGTGATATGGAAATAAAGCAAGGTAAATCAAGTCTATGCCACGTTCAAGGTCGAGTGATATGGAAATAAAGCATGGTAAATCAAGTCTATGCCACCTTTGAGGGCGAGTGATATGGAAATAAAGCATAGTAAATCAAGTCTATGCCACATGCGAGGTCGAGTGATATGGAAATAAAGCAAGGTAAATCAAGTTTATGCCACCTTCGAGGTCGAGTGATATGGAAATAAAGCAAGGTAAATCAAGTCTATGACACCTTCAAGGTCGAGTGATATGGAAATAAAGCATAGTAAATCAAGTCTATGCCACATGCGAGGTCGAGTGATATGGAAATAAAGCAAGGTAAATCAAGTCTATGACACCTTCAAGGTCGAGTGATATGGAAATAAAGCAAGGTAAATCAAGTCTATGACACCTTCAAGGTCGAGTGATATGGAAATAAAGCAAGGTAAATCAAGTTTATGCCACCTTCGAGGTCGAGTGATATGGAAATAAAGCAAGGTAAATCAAGTCTATGCCACCTTCGAGGGCGAGTGATATGGAAATAAAGCATGGTAAATCAAGTCTATGCCACCTTCAAAGTCGATATTGGAGACATTTTAACAAGCTCCTCGTGGGAACAATCAATATGGGTACAATGAATGCCTGCTACATCGGAGGACTAATCACGCATGAAAATACCCAAAGTTCAGTGACGTCGATTGTGATGACACAACATAACATCTTCACGCTAGATAAGCATCCTAGTCGCACTCGCCATTTGCTGAGACTTCTATGACTCCATGTAGCGTAGTACAACATTATCGTCTGGACAAACGGAGCGGTGCAAGTCATATGTGTTTAAGAAAATGTAACATAAGTTGCTAGCGTAATTTTTAACATCTGCCTTTACCCTGGATAAATCTTTCTAGTACCTATTATAGGCTTGGCTAGTTTTAAAATCTCCCTTAAAAGGGATACGAACTAATGACTATAGTACTTGAAGATAAACATGTTGTCCATTGCGCTAAAGTTAATCTTAGAATAATTAAAATACACGTCAGTATGTACCCGAGCGGTTTCCAACATTTTCTGAGTCGCTATCTCATTTATAGAGGCTAAGAAAACACAACCGCATACATGGAAAACAGTCTTTTAAATAGGGTAAGTGATAAAAAGTTCGAAGAAAGATTTTCCTGCATTCTGCAAACAAGTCTCTTTACAAGTCACAGTGATGGGATGTTTTTTCCTTTCGAAAAATTGTCACAATAAGCCTACCCCAGATAATGACCAATTAATGGTATTTCCCGCAAAGTCGAAGTGAATCTCCTGAGAGGCAATGAACCAACAGCCTGCATACAATTAAACCAGATTTGCAAGCAAAACTTAAACAGTCAGAAAACACGAATAAAGTTGACAGGACATTGAGAAGGGGAAAAGAAGAAAAACAGGCTATGAGAAGATTAAGATAAAGGAAGACGAAGAAGAAGGAGAATGTGGAGCAAGAGAAGGGTAATCAAAGGGAAGAAAAAGAAGACTAAAGGTACTAAGAGGAAGGTAAATGAAGAGAAGAAGGGAAAAGCAGAGAAGGAAAAGAATATAAAAGTGAAGAG
Organism: Candidula unifasciata; assembly: GCA_905116865.2. Classification (NCBI taxonomy): domain Eukaryota; kingdom Metazoa; phylum Mollusca; class Gastropoda; order Stylommatophora; family Geomitridae; genus Candidula; species Candidula unifasciata. The sequence goes on from CAJHNH020002802.1 coordinate 608,829, forward strand.
AATAAAGAAGATAACAACAATATAAAACAAAAAAGGAATATTGGCAACACGAATAGAAGAAAAATAATACACATACATAATTGCTAATTATTAATAACTCACAAAGGTTTCATTTACTATAATGTAAATGCTTAAAGCAACAATTAAAATTTTCAACTAACACAAAGAAAACTTTCAAGAAACGTACCTATAGCTTTCTATGTTTGCCTTGTTCTAGTCTGCTCGCTGTTTTTGACGGACCTGAAAAGAAATCACACGAATAAACATGAACATTTAAAACCCGAGTATACGCCACGAATCACCAGCCTGAGACAAACCAATCAAATAGTTCCAATCTGTGTACTGGTCAACAGGGCAGATCGATGAAGAACACGTTACACTAATCCACATCAGAAGAAAGATTGTGTGGATATTTTCAACAACACGACGGTTTGAAACGTCGAGCAACATGTTGCTTCTTTGTCGTTAGACTTAAAACCTGAAACGACAAAGAAATCAAGGAACAAATATTGAAACTTTGATAACACGTCATCTATCTTTACACGTGTGTTTTATACTGAACACGTTTCCAGTCAGTCAGTCTGGATGTGACGTTGATCAAAATCTTTTAGACACGAAACAATTCTTACTTTTATTTTAATGTATAGGTTTCCGACATGGAAAATTGCATTAAAGTTGTAACGATATCTTTTAGTTACATCCCGTTTGTATTGAAAGCAATATCCTCACTGGAAAGATGTACATACCCTTAACAAACTCTGCCAAGTCCTCCTAACATTTGATCGTATTCTGCTCACCTCATACCTTCTCTATCACTCGCTACCTTCCTTCTGCATGTAATATTTTTGTGGGTTGGGGGGGGGGGAATGAAGGGGGTCAAGAAATAAGGATGGGGAAAAGAGGGTGGGGTTGCGGTCTACCTTTATTTCATTTATGCTTACTGGTTTCAGTCTGAAGCACTTGTAGTTGTATTGTTCTTGAGGTGCGACCTATCCAGTTCCACCGCTTTTTCATCACTTTTTGATACACTTGAATGTGTTTAATTGTCTCCTGAAACTCAACATAGGTGATTCTATCATACCAACTCCCTCTGGTCCGCACACGCACTAGTTAATGATGGTTTGTTTTTTATTAGTAACTGTTTTAGTTGTCCATTATGTGTCCGCTTTACACAGCAGTAATGGTTTGACAGAATTACATAATTCAGTTTCAGCATGAGTACTGATTTCGAAGTCGCCGTGGCAGATAGGATAGACGCTCGCCGTGTATCGGAAGATCGTGGGTTCGCTCCCTGGCTTAGCCGGACGTTTTTCAAAAATGACTTTGGCTCCCAGGTCGACCCAGCCTTGACTGGGTACCGGGTGCAGTCCCGGGAAGCAAAGTCGCCAAGCATGATGCTAACCACATCACCCATCTTGTGCCGACTGGTATATAAAATATACATCTAGCCCTTTATCCCCTGTGTCTCTCTTTACTACTCCCTGAGCCTCGAATGCTAAATCACCTGGGATTGAAAAAGTCAATTTGTATGACCTCTCACCAGTTGTGTTTAATTTATCTTGCATAATATGTTTGAGTGGGTCAGAAGAGAAATGTTGCCAGCGAAGTCCAGGTCATCGGGCTGTTTTGTAGGGATTCACTGAATTCCATTTCTAGTGGCAGCTGCTGCTGCCTTCTCAGTCAAGTCTACTGCCCGAAAAGTAATAGAAGCGATAATAAATATCTGTTATTTTCCCTTATTTAGAACTAAACTTTCATGTCCTTTTGTGTTACCCTTACTGAGTTTTTTTTTTTTTTTGGGGTGTGGGATCCCTAATGACTCATCAATTTCTAGCGAGATTCCTTGTCACTGCTGTTAAATACGTTTTCCTAGTTGTTTATTACCAGCATTTCTTAAATTCTTGCTAAAACAATACTAAATATTTTCAAAATTCCACTCAAGTTTTCAAATACTTTCAGGTCACCTTTTTTTTGGAAACAGTTTTACACAATATCTTTTTTTTTTTTGGGGGGGGGGGGGGGGAGGAGGAACAATTTTGTTTTTAAATTTACAACTTTAAGCATGGGGATGAAGGCACATGCAATCACTGCAGCTCTGAAACCCACAGCAGAAAATAGAGTTACTAGATGCGTTACAGTTTCCGCCTCTTAGTCTGTATTTCGAAAGGTTCAAAACTGACAAATTCGGCATCAGTAAATACCATCAGCACTAAAAAATTACACTGAATCACGTATACATTTTATTCGGCAAATGCGGGAGTGCGAAGGAAGGAAACAGCGGATATTCAGGCTAGAAATGTGATAGCTCCTACCGTTAGATAAGACATTATGAAGACCAATTTTGAATAAATACTTATAGAAGACAAACTGTTAGATGGAAAAAAAAAAAAAATTCGAAGAATATGTGGACGAGGAATTACCTGTAGATCCGGCAAGGATAGACGTATGAGAGGAAGAATTTAGACTGTGTATAATCTGCGTGCTGCTGGAAATGTTAGCATCTGTATTTCAATCTATTTTCTGCGGTGGACGGAGCATCTATGGATATGCCCTGTGTGCTATTATGTAGAAATCTAATTAAAAATCATTCCAGTCTGCCTCGGTCAAACTATACTCACGCCTAGAACGTAAGTGTGATACTTGTGTTTCTGCCTCGGTCAAACTATACTCACGCCTAGAGCGTAAGTGTGATACTTATGTTTCTGCCTCGGTCAAACTATACTCACGCCTAGAGCGTAAGTGTGATACTTGGGTTTCTGCCTCGGTCAAACTATACTCACGCCTAGAGCGTAAGTGTGATACTTATGTTTCTGCCTCGGTCAAACTATACTCACGCCTAGAGCGTAAGTGTGATACTTGTGTTTCTGCCTCAGTCAAACTATACTCACGCCTAGAACGTAAGTGTGATACTTGTGTTTCTGCCTCGGTCAAACTATACTCACGCCTAGAGCGTAAGTGTGATACTTGTGTTTCTGCCTCGGTCAAACTATACTCACGCCTAGAACGTAAGTGTGATACCTGTGTTTCTGCCTCGGTCAAACTATACTCACGCCTAGAACGTAAGTGTGATACTTGTGTTTCTGCCTCGGTCAAGCTATACTCACGCCTAGAACGTAAGTGTGATACCTGTGTTTCTACCTGATGCAAACTCTTTCATCAGCCAGTCAACGGCCAGTTTAAACACAAAGCATACTATTAATATTTAATGACTGAGCCATTCTGTTAAGAATGATCCGGCTGAAGATGTTAGTTACTTTATAGTTGTGTGATACCTCTCGTCTTATTACAGTTTTCTAAATATTCTTCCAAAAATATCTAGCCCTCTATGCCCACAATGCTTTAAGGCGTGAAAATGGTTCCAATTCTTTACTTTGCTTTGACTAAAATCTCTTTTCAGTCATAGTTTAATGATAGTACCATTTTCCCACCCAAGATAAACAATAGTAATAGTGTTTTTATCTTATCTGCTTCCATCATTTCTGTGCAACTGTCATTACTCACATGTGCTTTGTTAATGTTTTTGAGCCTTGTTCATTGTTGGCGTCTGTGGCTTAGGCGTTGCGAACACCCTTCGTAATGCCAGGGAGCCAGGTTCGATCAAAGCTGCGGAAGATAGTCTTGCGTTTACGTCATGCTTGTTAGAGGGCAGTGGGTCTGACCCCCCCCCCCCGTATTTGAAGCTCATGAACCCACACAGGGATGGCCCTCAATTCACGATGGCCTACTTCTCTTGGGGGTTCAAGGGCCCCACTGCGAAGACAACAAGATTAGACCACTGTCCCAAACAAGCATGTCGTAAAAATCCACTAATTATTTTTTCTTTTAAAGTTGGAGTGCATATGCCTGAAAGGCCAGGGACCAGCAGTCTGCATACAAGTAAACCAGATCTGTAAAACGCATTACCACTCAGAATTCAGCTTCTGAAACAATACTGAAGTCGATAGTGTACGAAAAGCCAAGACTTTATGCTGGTGAATGCGAACAAGTCAAAGATGCTATCTGTCCTGCCGGCATAGCCCTAGCCGCATATGTAAATTTTATTTTCAACGTTACGATGAAGATTTGAACAAATGAACCCGGAACGGCATGCAAGTGCACTAGAGTCTATGCCCCGCGACAGCTCAAACAGAATCCAGCACATTACACGTAGCAGATGTCTCCTAGCCTGACGATATATCAACGTGTATGCAGACCAGAGACTTAGCACTGATATAATGGACACCAACTGTATGCATATTCAACGTGGCTTCAACGATTTTAGATTGTAAAACTTGAGAAAACGATTTTAACAATACGAATACTATAGATTCAAACAGCACGTGCGCCTTAAGAGGATTTAGGTGAGGGTTGTAGGCAAGGAGGCAGGGAGGCTGAGGGTGGGGAGGGATTACGTTCAACGTGGTTAACTTTAGAATTGTAAACCCGGACACACTTAAGAAAGTAAGCAGAGGTAAAATTTCAAATCTTTGATGTTGACGCTTGACAACAGAATGTTGCAGGATAACGTGTAGAGCGGTTAAAGGAAGAGTGTAAAGAAATGGATCTTCTTCTTCTTCTTTTTCTTCTTCTTCTTCTTCTTCTTCTTCTTCTTCTTCTTCTTCTTCCTTCTCTTCACTTGGCGGGTTATATGGGCAGTATGGCCTGCCGTCTTTACTTCTCAGGGCTGCACCTTGTACCCAGCAAAAGCTGGGTCGACCTTGGGAGCCAAGGTCATTAATGAACAAAGTGCGGCTCCATTAGGACCCGTACCCACGACCCGATCAGTAGTCAGGCGTCTATACACGTTATACACGCACTCATCAGTAGTCAGGCGTCTATACACGTTATACACGCACTCATCAGTAGTCAGGCATCTATACACGTTAAACACGCACTCATCAGTAGTCAGGCGTCTATACACTTTATACACGCACTCATCAGTAGTCAGGCGTCTATACACGTTATACACGCACTCATCAGGAGTCAGGCGTCTATACACGTTATACACGCACTCATCAGTAGTCAGGCGTCTATACACGTTACACACAGACTCATCAGTGGTCAGGCGTCTATACACGTTATACACGGACTCATCAGTAGTCAGGCGTCTATACACGTTATACACGCACTCATCAGTAGTCAGGCGTCTATACACGTTAGACACGCACTCATCAGTAGTCAGGCGTCTATACACGTTATACACGCACTCATCAGTAGTCAGGCGTCTATACACGTTAGACACGCACTCATCAGTAGTCAGGCACTCAGCAGCGCATACGACACACATCTTATCTAAATATCAAATAGTAATGCATTAGTAAGACAGACAGACATATAGATAGATAGATAGATAGATAGATAGATAGATAGATAGATAGATAGATAGATAGATAGATAGATAGATAGATAGATAGATAGATAGATAGATAGATAGATAGATAGATAGATAGATAGATAGATAGATAGATAGATAGATAGATAGATAGATAGATAGATAGATAGATAGATAGATAGATAGATAGATAGATAGATAGATAGATAGATAGATAGATAGATAGATAGATAGATAGATAGATAGATAGATAGATAGATAGATAGATAGATAGATAGATAGATAGATAGATAGATAGATAGATAGATAGATAGATAGATAGATAGATAGATAGATAGATAGATAGATAGATAGATAGATAGATAGATAGATAGATAGATAGATTGTTGTTGTTATTGTTATCGATCCAGCGGCGCATGAGCTTTCGCCCTTTGGCCCAATGCCATGTAGTGGAATTTGCATGTTTTCACAAGCTGTTCTTTTTCTCCGTACAAGGTGTTCCACTTGTCTGGTCTCGGAGGGAGTAGCGTTCTTCTTGTCTCACTGAGTTTTGGGCACTCAAAGAGATGGTGTTCAACAGTTTCGTAGGGGTAGTTACATAGCTGGCACTCTGGGGAGTGTTGTGGCTGTATTCTGTTTAGGTGTCCATTGAGTGGGGTATGTTGCGTTCTAAGTCTGAAGATGGTGGCCTGGTCCCTTCTTGTTAGATGGTTAATGCTGTCATTAGGATCAGGGTCAGACATATGTCTATAAACCTCTCTTCCAGTGTCTCCCATGGCCCATCTGTTCAACCAAGTCTCTTTGTTTATAGCTCTTATCAGTGTTTTTGCTGTCTGGAGGGTTGTCGCTGTAGGTGGTTGTTCTTGTGTTGCTCCTTTCTTTGCCAATCTGTCAGCTCTGTCATTACCAGATAGATAGATAGATAGATAGATAGATAGATAGATAGATAGATAGATAGATAGATAGATAGATAGATAGATAGATAGATAGATAGATAGATAGATAGATAGATAGATAGATAGATAGATAGATAGATAGATAGATAGATAGATAGATAGATAGATAGATAGATAGATAGATAGATAGATAGATAGATAGATAGATAGATAGATAGATAGATAGATAGATAGATAGATAGATAGATAGATAGATAGATAGATAGATAGATAGATAGATAGATAGATAGATAGATAGATAGATAGATAGATAGATAGATAGATAGATAGATAGATAGATAGATAGATAGATAGATAGATAGATAGATAGATAGATAGATAGATAGATAGATAGATAGATAGATAGATAGATAGATAGATAGATAGATAGATAGATAGATAGATAGATAGATAGATAGATAGATAGATAGATAGATAGATAGATAGATAGATAGATAGATAGATAGATAGATAGATAGATAGATAGATAGATAGATAGATAGATAGATAGATAGATAGATAGATAGATAGATAGATAGATAGATAGATAGATAGATAGATAGATAGATAGATAGATAGATAGATAGATAGATAGATAGATAGATAGATAGATAGATAGATAGATAGATAGATAGATAGATAGATAGATAGATAGATAGATAGATAGATAGATAGATAGATAGATAGATAGATAGATAGATAGATAGATAGATAGATAGATAGATAGATAGATAGATAGATAGATAGATAGATAGATAGATAGATAGATAGATAGATAGATAGATAGATAGATAGATAGATAGATAGATAGATAGATAGATAGATATATAGATAGATAGAGGGATAGATAGATGGCTGGATGGATGGATTGATTGATGGATGGATGGATGGATGGATTGATTAATTGTTGGATGGATGGATAAATGGATGGATGGATTGTTGGATGGATGGATGGATAGATGGATGCATGGATGGATAGATGGATTATTGGTTGTCTGAATTATTTTCCAAAATATTTTAGCAAACTTATTTGTGACATATTTCGAAATTTACATTATGAAGAAAGCGTTACTAAATGAGAAATGGTGAAATCATTTTGTGCTAGTATTATATGAAAATACACAACTCAAAGCTGGGAACCGAACCGTCGTATTGTTGGGACTAAATGCTTGCGATGGTCGTGGCGTCAAATCCGAGCAAAAAAGCCAAACAGGAAAATAAAGGCGGCCTGCGTGATGCTGACCTCATCGTTAACCAAGTGCCGATTGGTCTATAAAATATATATCTAGAACTATATGCTCAATACCCCTGAAGCCAGGCAAGCTTCCTGTACGGCTCCAAGATAAGGATGTGATGAAGTGTAAAGTGGAGAGAAAGACTACAAGAACATTATTCGAGTTGCTGAGGTGCCTAGTTATTTATTTCGTTGTGGCTGCGTTCCGGTATGTTTGATTATATTTTCAAAATGTTACTACAAAAATGTTCATATATACACTTGTAAATGTTCATAATACGTTTATATGGTACGTTTTTTTCCCCCTATTTCTCTTCTCCTCAAATATCATGTTATTGTGCCATTGTTGATACTTATCTGAGGTTATTGTGGAAATACAGCCAGACGGTCAATTCAGTCATAGAAACAATGCTAAAGAGGCACTGCAGTGGATTTAAACCAACCAAGACCCAGTGAGACAGAACACTTTCAGTGAAATTCTGTATCTCATACCAAATTAACTGAGAAATGTAATATCCAACCTCTTTGGTATCTTCTTAAAATGCAGCAAAACCATATATCATCACAGGTGCTAGGCCTGAGACAATCTTACACAAGAAGATACAGAAAAGTGAAGGAAACTTGTCTATGCCTGCAGGCCTTGTGGAAAGATAGGGCTAGATCTATATTTTAGAGACTAGTCGGTACTTGATGGGTAATGTAGTTATCAGCCGGCCGGCGGCCTTCACTTCCCAAGACTGCATCTGGTATCCACCCCCAGCTCAGTTGACGTGAGAGTCAAGTTTAAAAAAAAAAAAAGTCCGGCTCCATCAGGACTCGAATCCACGACCTTCCGATGCCCAGACGAGCGTTTAACTCCTACACCACAGTGATTCTCCACACACGAAGATTGCTTTCAGAAACAGCTGATTTATGATAGATATTTTTTTTTGATCACGTTCCCAGGAAATGACAAGTGGGTGTGACGCAAGGAATGCTGTGTATTTAATGATATCCTCCCTAAAATCGATGGACGGAAACAGTGGAAGATGATGATGATGAAGAGGACGATGGCTGGGACGACAATGTTGAAACAGTATATTACTTTTACTCGAAGCTCAAAGTAAACGTCCTCACGCGTTTACCAAGCAGAACCACTAACACGTTGGCAGCACTCGCACAAGATGTAACGTGGTTGTTGAGTTTTCGTGGTTCACATCGATCAGCGTGGACCCACGTGGACTGTTTTCTCTTAGCTGCCATCTTGTGCCCAGATGTCCCGTCTTTGGTTGGCTACAATGGCCCACTGTTGTCGTGGAGGCTTCTGCTGTTTAAATACCTGAAATCTACTTTACATTACCTCTCTCGTGACACACGGTCCACCTTCGTATCACATCGTCGCTAAAGTAAGAACGCTGCTATCTTCATATCCTAATTATGTATTACAAAATGAACAAACAGGCTCTAAAACAATTATACTTTAAAGTTGTTTTGACTAACAATTTAGACGCATTTTCTTTTCAGGAATTGGAAAACTAATCACAGCTTTTATTTGGTGGTTATGTGGATTTTTCTTTCAACTATACGATTTACATTACTAATTGCACAACTAGGACACACACATCACTATTCAACACATAACGCAAAGGGTTTATTATTGTACTTAGTTAAATGTATCATGCTGGTTTAAACTATATTTCTTGAAGCTTATTTATAATGCACTTAATTTAAATTATAATAAAACCATTGAAGTTTAATTTAACATTTGTGTTTCCTTTCCAGAAAGAAACGACAATGCATTTGATCGCGCTCTGTACTTTGTCCTTGCTGGTGGCACTTGGGTCTTGCAACAAGAACTACACAGTAACATCATTAGTGGAACTAGACATCGAAGTGAAGAATTACAATGGTAAAGGCGATGACCTGAACGGCAAAGTGGTCATTGGATTGTTTGGGGATACAGTGCCGGTTGCCACCCTCAACTTCAAGACACTGTGTGAGGGTTTTAAGAGACCAAATGTAAGTTAATGCTTATTATCTCTTGCCATTAAATTGTTGGTTGAAAACTGCTAAGTTCTCTCTATCGTCTTCACCTTCCGGTTTGCTACGTGAAGGTTTGACACCATGGGATTATACCATCTCAGTCTGGATGACGAACCAACAGGGAAGATTCCAGACATCCCGTTCAAATTCCAAAGAAGTTATAACTCGGACAACCGTAACGACCATTGCAGAATTTGCAGCCTGCAGTCCTATTTATCTCTTTAAATAAAAAAATTAAAAAATAGTAAAGTATATCCTTCACATGACTGGGGAGCTGCCTGTTTTGTAGCGAATAGACACTGGTCTGTGGGTCGGAAGTCGTGGGTTCATGTCCTAAGGGTACCTGACTGGCTTTTTTTGCTTCAGAAAACGACCTTGGCTCCCAAGTGCATCCAACCTTGAATGGGTACTAGGTACGGTCCTGGGAAGTAAAGGTGGTCGGAGTGATGCTGACCTGATCATCCACCGAGTGCCGATTGTTCTATATTTTTTAGGTCTAGTCCTGCATGCCCAATAAGCCCGAAGGCGTAGACAGGCGTCCTTTACTTTAAGTTTTCCTTTACAGGAGGTAGGAAACTACTAGTTGGCTTTTTGTTGTTTTGAAAGGTGAATGTTACGTCCAGTAGACTGTTAAAATTATCTGAACAGCTCAACGCTCAGTCGACGTTAAAATTAACCTATATCTGTCTGCTGTCAAATTAACTGTTGCTGAATTAAAACGCCAGTATGTCAGATTTATGTAACTGCCAGTGACGCTGACGATTTGTTGGTAACGGATCATTTTTATCGCGCACGAACATTTTGACAATGCTTCAGTTTCGTGTAAAAGATCACACAAAGTAAATACCAGCTCTCCTCCGTATGGGATCCGGGGCCCTGTTTTCGGGAAAGCAATATTAGAGCTAGTGCCTCCCCAACATAAATGTCGTAGTAGTTCTCGACTATTTAAGGGCAGCCTTCAAAGTTGGATACCATCAGCAATGAACCAACAGTCTGCAAACAAATACACCAAATATGTACAACCGATATGCAAGCAATACTCAGGTTATGGAACTAGACTAAAGCCTAAAGTGAACGCTAGGAAAAAAGAAGAAGACAAGAATGCCAGCTCCTTGATGACCAGCAAAAACACACTTCTTCACTTGCTCTTGTTCAGCTTCGAGGGCCCAGGGAGATATAAGGCTCTGCTTATCGCTCTTCTGGTCGCCTCCACAACAGACACCATGTGGGGCTGCAGAGTTTCTCTGATATTATCCTTCCATCTTTTTCTTGGTTTACCCTTTATTTTAGGCTTCTCTGTTCTTTTGTTGCGTGCCTAATATGGCTGGGTGCAGCAAAACTTTGTCTCTAAAATGCAAACCACTTTATTGTGTATGTAATTTAGAACTGATTCTGTGACGATTTATCACCTGAGATTTGTTTCATGATCTTATCTCTTATATTCACCCCGGCAGCATTTCAGAGCCAGCGTATTTTTACGCTTGATAACGTTCATTTATGTTGTGTTGTGAGCGACAATGTCTGGGACTGATAGCATAGCACTGAACATGACCAAAGTACGTCTAATTAAAAAAAGTAAAAGTAAAGGACCGTTTTCCACGCCATCAGGCGTGTAGGTCATAGAGGGCTAGATCTACATTTTTATAGACCAATCGGCACAAGATAGGTGATGTGGTCAGCATCACGCCGGCCGCCTTTACTTTCCCGGGACTGTACCCGGTACCCACTCAAGGCTGGGTCGACCTGGGAGCCAAGGTCATTTCTGAAAAAAAGTCCGGCTCCGCCAGGGAGTGAACTCACGACCTTCAGTTCCGCGACGAGCAAGTACGTCTATAGTAGAACCATGCACGCTACCCATGTTATTTTATTGGCGAACTTTCTAGTGTTACTCTTTGCATAAATTCAGTTTTCGCAGTGTGTAGAGGCTGAGAGAATTTTAATTTCGCCAAGACAATACTGGTCTGCACACATTCATGAAAACCATAGAACCCTGATTCTGTACCCTAAATTCAGGGAAGCGTGAGGATTGCTGGTAATCCAGAAAGTTGAAAAAAAAAAAATGTAACATTCTACAATTCCCTACAATTTTTTAATGTTTTTTTCTTTCTATGTGGTAATTGATTTTGATTTTTTTAGAAATTTCTTATATAAATTATATATAAATATCTATCTATCATTACAATATGACTTGCAAGGCGGTGTTAGCGATGATGTCTATCCACAGATATCGGTCCTCAGTATTTTAATGTAAGTTCCAGAGATAACATTTGTCCATGCTATAGCTTCAGTTCCTTTGTCATTGCTGCGCTGGGTCTTATTATTCTTACCGTTCACTCGCTGTGAACAGCAGGAGAAAAATGTTGGTTGTTTGTACTCTTCTGGACTTTGGTCTTGTTCCATAACTGTTACACATGGGCTGGTCCTACCTCTGCATCTTCTATTGTTGATCATTCCAGTCATCGAATTGATGTCTAGTGCCAATAATGTCTATATTAAGCCAAAATAATAACTTTTAGAAGAATAACAAGCTAACTAGTTATGATTCAGTAACGGGATTTTTTCAGAGCATCATTCCTATCATTGTCCATCTGAAAGAAACTTGTTCCCTTGTGAGCTGTCCCGCCTTATACACTTTCTTGCCCAAGATAACCTGTGCCCATCTTAGCACTAGCCTGCTCCTGGCATTCAAACCTCGTATTTTGGACCTCATTACTTTTGTTTCCAAGTCATGCAACGTTTCATTTGTCCAAAGTATTTGAGTCTCAGGGACAAGCTGCTTTTAATGAGCCAATTTTCCTTGTTATTTAGATCTCTCAGAATGATAGTATTCGACTGCTTCTTGGTCGGGGTATTCTAAGAATCGCTCTGTGGTATTTCAGCTCGACCTTCTTCCTTACACAGTGTAGGATAATCCATGGCTCTCTTCAATGTGTCGCTTCACACAGATGTTCTGTATACTTGAATCAACAAGTTGATGTCTAATCAATTTGTGAATACGGATCTGTGGAAAGAAAGACAGGGGAAGACAACGAAAAGATTCTTGACAACCTTTTGTCATGGCATAGAGGGTGTTAACACACTTATAAACGCAGAGTCGGATTGTAGAGACGCATGATAGCCCAAGCCAGTCAGCAAGGTACTTGATAATGTCTAATATAATCAATTCCTTCAATCATATCTGTTTTAAAGATTATAATTTGAACATAATGACTTCCAAACCGGTACGTCTTCTGTTTCCTTTAGCAACCAACACTCAGTTACAAGAACACCATCTGTCATCGAATCAGCCGAGACATGTTCCTTCAGTGCGGAGACGTGTTCAACAAAGAAGGTTATGGCAGTAAGTACGCCTTACATGATACTGTTTGAAAGGCTTATAGATCGTTAGACAGACATTAGAATCTGGCAGGCAGCCTGGGATGCAGACATAAAGACAGAAAGAAGGCTAGCACGTAGGTAGACAGACAGTCACTCAGACAATTTAACATACACACATACAACACACACACACACACAAACACACATGGAGAGATAGAGATTTACAGATAGATATACACACACAGAGAGAGAGAGAGAGAGAGAGAGAGAGAGAGAGAGAGAGAGAGAGAGAGAGACAGAAAGAGAAAGAGAGAGAGAGAAAGAGAGAGAGACAGGGACAGAGAACAGGGAGAGTCAGTCAGGCAGGCAAGCAAAGAGAAATAAACAGAAGGATAATATAATTAAGTTCTTCCTCTCAAAACACAATCCTGGACAGTACTGTAGCGATCATGTGGTGCCCGTGCAGCGTGATCTTTTTCTACCTGCTTTGTTTACTCCAATAGAAACTGTAACACCAATTCGTTTGAAACAGAGCATTTCTTTGTCTGTCAGCCTGTCAGAACAACCTTGCTTGATCTGCTACCAACAAAGCTAAAGACCTAGTCTGCCCAGCAATATCAGTTTTTCTAGTTACATTTGCTCTTATGAGAATAAAGCCAAGAAAGAAATATAAGCATACTTTATGTACTGCCGACTCTGTCTTGCTTTTTCATATACGGATGTATGGTAGGAACGAGTCATCGGTGGCATTGAAATGTGTGCGCCATTATACCAAGACATGGTCCTGGTTCAACTCTTCACAGAAGCAGGGTTTCCTTGAAACTGACCACCTCAACTATGTAGCGGCTCTAGTGAAACAAACAAACAAACCAAGGTGGCTTTTATTTTCCTTTAAAAAAAAGTCAAGTGAAGAGTATTTTTCATGCTGTTGGCGCATGAGGCATACAATGCTAGAATGTTTATTTTATAGATTAATCGACACGTGTTCAGTAATGTGGTCAGCAACTAACCCCCTTTACTTCCCATGATATCACCTTTTAGCTTTTTCAGGCTGGGTAGACCGCAGAAATAAGGTCGATTTGAGAAAAAAAAAAAAAGAGAAGTATTCCACGACGATGCGGTGAGCTTCTAGCCACTTCAACACTGCGGCTCCATTGTTCCATGTGTCAGCGTACATTTTTGGCAGTCAGTGGAATATTTACAATATCATGAACTCGTTCTTGATTGGTCCGTAAAAGTAACATACTAGAATCATAAGCTGAGATTATTTGTAAAAGGATTCTCGAATTGTACTTTTTGTTCAAAGTTGAACTGTAGAAGAGTGAAGAATCAACCAAGAATTGATGTCACTGCACTCGGGACATTCCTTAGGGGGGTCATGCTCTTCCTCAGTAGCCGATGAAGACTTCCTGATGGTGCCTGTTGCAGCCTGATTACAATTCCCCTGTCCTTTCTCTAGCGTGTTGAAAACTGTCCAGATCTTTAGCTCACTCCACGCTGACTCAATCTCTTGAGGTACAGAGGCTGTGTTGCATTGTTTGCGTCAGACCAGAGAGCCTTTATCGCGTACGCTTCATCACAAATTACCTCACCAAATAGAGGATTGGCCAATCTTTCAAACTGCTCATTACTCCACACCCATGAATGTCCCAGGCAGAAAATCCTGTTCCGCTTATGATGTGATCCGTAACAGATAGGTAACTTAATGTGTTAGAGAGAAAGGTAATCAGTCTTCTCACGTCAACAGGCACCAGTATCTATGGCGAATACTTTAACGACGAGAATTTCATTATCAAGCACACCAGCGGGGGTATCGTTACTATGGCAAACAAGGGTAAGGACACCAACGGCTCTCATTTCATCATTCTCCTGGGACCCGGCAGATACTTCGACAACAAACACGTCGCTTTTGGCAAAGTCGTCAGTGGTTATGTGAGTACTTTGGATTATTCATTTTTTATAGACTCATTCACTCACCCATTTAATGATTATCTAATTAGTTAGTTGATTCCTTTTTACCAACATTGTGCTATCAATGTCAAAACTGGGCATTAACAAAAGAACAAGAACGGAAACATTAGATGTTTGAGAAAAAGCAGTCAACGTAACAAGACAAGACCATAGAAGAAACGAAGTTCTTTAATGCAATAAATATTTAACTGTAAATCTGCGTTGGAGCCTGTCGCTTATGCATTGCCAACGCGCTTCTGGTTTCCGAAATACCCTGTTAAATTCTAACTGAGCCAACAGCTGATTTCGACAGTTGAATGGAGCTTCCACAGTTTACACCTACGGCAGACTCATCTTCAACATTAAAAAGCAGGTCCTTTGCAGAACGTCGCTCTTATCACGGTCTGTCTAAAAGAAATTCTGTCTCTCCCCATCTCTCCCGCCTTATGCATTTTTATATAAAAGTCATCTATATCTTGTACCCACCTTCGTTGGTCGATGCCTGCACCTCCTTCCTGGTCTCATTCCTCCTGCTATTTCTTCCCCACGATGGGAGCATGCCCAGCAGGAGTCTATCGATCGTCAGTAGGTGTCCCCCTTTCAACAATTTTGTCAGCCCGTTTACCTCCCTAGACAGTCTCGCCGAGCGTGCTGACCAGGGTCATGACTCCCGGGCCTTGGACATCACCTCCTACGCTGATCAGACAAGACGTTATGGTAATTACAACAACTGGGGGCTGAGTCGTCTCTTGGTATGATGTCTGCCTTGAGTGCTGGAGGTCCTGGGTGCAAGCCCCGATGAAAGCTGGGATTCTTTTCACGTAGACTTCTAGTAATTTCCACTGGCAGTAAGATCGGACGCCCGTATGTATTGCTGCGCATGTAAAAAAAAAAAAAAAACCTGATAATTAGAAATCGAAAGGAATAGCCCCAATGCGCTGCAAGTGCAAAAATAGGGGTTAACAAATCTACCCAAAGTATTTCAAAATCCTCGCCGATCAACAGAATGGGTGCACTGCCCTGAGATTCTCCAGACTAAGGCAGTTATAAGCAGAAAGAAGCACATATGGGTGGCACCCGTGTGCCATGATACTGATCCGTTGAATAAACATAATAAACAAACAAAAAACATAATAAACATAATTACAACAGGTACTGAGATTATGGTGGCTGCAGTGGCAAATTAAGCACCTGCCTACACGACCAGAGCAACAAAGGGACAATCGGTTCATCGGACAAACATTGATTGGACATACTTCAGCAGTTGGCAGAAGCACAGGCACTCGTTAGTAGGACAGCACGTTGGTTAAGGGGCTCAATTTAATGTATTAATGCGCCAGACACGATAGAATGTAATTATGTACCTGGCGAGAGTCAGGGTAATATTCCTGGCAACAAATTGTGCAATGCCCGTGCCTATGTCAGCATTATTAAAATTCATCATTATCATCATCATCATTTTCTCGTAACACTGCGTATCCCTAGAACACCAGTTTCTATTGACTGTCAGATGAGCTCCCTCCACTTTTGGCGGTGAGTTGCGATGGTTGTCTACCTAAGGCTTATAGAGTCACTCACGTTTTGTATCCATGTTTTTCTTGGACTGCCTTTTCTCCTCTTTCCCTCTACTGAGCCCTATATTATTGATTTTGAAAGGCCTCTAGATATTACTACATGTCCGTAAGATCGCATGTTTCTCCCTTCAACTATAGTTAAAAGAGGTTCATAATTCCGAATAAGCTGAATAACTATATGGCAAACTTCGTCAAAGGCGATGTAGTCTCTGTATGATATGCCGCGTATTTAAATAAACCATGGAAAGCAGTGTTTAAAATATACAACTGCCAGATAGTTATACTTGTAATAATAATCCTACTGTAATTATAACTCGACTGCATTGACTTCTAATCAGCAATACATCGAAGCTCTCAATCGCATTGGTCCTGTAGACAGAAGTGGCAAACCCAAAAGAACCATCAAGATCG
This sequence comes from Candidula unifasciata, assembly GCA_905116865.2. NCBI lineage: Eukaryota > Metazoa > Mollusca > Gastropoda > Stylommatophora > Geomitridae > Candidula > Candidula unifasciata. The sequence goes on from CAJHNH020002802.1 coordinate 625,584, forward strand.
TTGACTGCACAGCCAAGGAAGTTGAACAAAAGTACGAGCTGACAGAAAAAGACCTCAAGACGGATGACTTGGAAGGAATTGTTGGTCATTAAATGTTGTGTTTGTAGACTAGAGAATTGCAAGATTTCGTACATTTCAGTTATAAATGAATACATATACTTTAGAAAATACACATAAATGTGAGTATTGCGTGCACAAATTACACATCTAGCTTCATTTTAATAAAGATTTATCTTGTGTGAAAACAGAATAACGTTTACTTTCATTTCATAAAATATGTTGAGTATATGTATGGATGAGTGTGACTGTGGTGATTGCCTTGTTTATTCCGAACTGAATAAAAACTGGCAAAGTGTAAATTGGTCATCCTGGTGTAATCTACAGAGGTTTGGTGATGTAAACGAATGATCTAAAAACTACGAGCAGATAAAATGTGAAAAGAAAATATCTTTAAGAAAAAAAAAAAAAGATCCATATCGGGGTCATAATTTTACCTTCTCTAGTAGGACGATCAAATCCGGAGTAGGTCGCGAAAACTGGAAAGCTGAAATCGGGGTTTTTTGTTCTTCTAGAAACAGAGGTGCCGGTACTCACTACATAGTGTCCTAAACTGGTATCTGTACTCACTACAAAGTGTTTATTATATCAGCGCTAAAAAAAAAAAAAATAGGACCACAAAAAAGGTCCCGGCACTTGGCACCGCCGATAAAAGAGAAGGGAAGAGACACACAGAGAGACTAAGCATGAAGATGCAAGACGGTCAGGTATCAGGGATCAACAAAAATGTGGCAGAAATGACTGGCAGCACACGAGGCAGAATGATGTGGAAAAAAACACGATTACCAATGCCAGACACATGGACGGAAAGAAGAATAAAACCCTATGTTTAGTTTTACTCATATTTTAATGAACATGTGAAGTGTGAGATTGTGGTGGTCATCGTTCATTCTAGTTCTTTCTAGTTCAATTTTAATAAATTGTGTGAAGAAACAATGTCTAATTTCATTACTTCTAATGTTTACGTACCATGCCTCAGTTTAAGCTTTTTGTAAACATATAGTGTTTGTGAAACAT
>CAJHNH020002802.1:636657-646657 GCA_905116865.2 Candidula unifasciata
CGCCTTTAGTATCCTTTTCCCTAGTCAGCTCTCCAGCCCTATAAGCTTTCAGTGCTAATGCATATACAGTAGTACAGATTACCTATACTATTTGAACGCCTTTTTCCATCCTGCAGTTTTCAGACAGCATTTTACAGAAGAATATATTGCCCATCTGACAAAAAGATTACTTTTTACTTTTGCCATAGTCATTCTTGTTCTAACTATAACAGCTAGCTTTGTCAACTGTATCGACTGCTCTGAAATAATTGTAACCATTCGCATCTTCATCAATTTCCCCAATTACCTGGATACTGCATTACGATACTTGCTGTCTTTATTAAGGAGAAAACGTTTCTGTCAACAGTGAAGACAGTCGACCATTTATACACACTTAAGGCCCACAATTTAACGGGGAAAAAAAAATCACTGGACCGAGAAACTAACATCAGGTTAGGTAAAGCAGCAACAAAAATCAACAGATTAAAAAAAATTGTTCAGGAGGATAAAAAGCTCACTACTTAAAAGGAAAAAAAAAATTGTGAAGCCTTACTCTGGCTTTTGCTAGGGGCCGCAATATAGCCTGGCCATAAATATTGCCTAAAGGCTGAACACGGTTTCTGGGACCTCTCCACAGTGATCCTCATCCACATGGTGGCACTTTGTGTCATCGGGTGTTTTTTGCTTGTGTGATGTCCTGGTGGGGTAGAAAGTCAGTCAGTCAAATAAAAAAACTATAACCTATCAGACGTGTGATTTCAGGACTGTTTTTTTTATGGCAGTGAAACTTGGTCAACTTATTCGCACCAAGAGAAGCACATAGAAGCCTAAGAAGAATTCTTGGTATTCAGTGGCATTACAAGATCACAAACACTACAGTATTTCTCAATTTTCAATGTCCGAAGGCTCAGATGGCTGGGTCACATCTGAATAATAACCGTCTCTAAGGACCTCCTCTATGGTGAATCACACATGGGTAGGGATGTCAAGGCTAGCCTCTACACCGATACAAATATGTGTGTGTGTGTGCGGGGCATTAGGTACAAGTTAGAAACAAGTAAAAGACCATTTTCCACTCTTTCAAACGTATTGACATATGAGGCTAAACCTACACTTTATAGTCCAACCAGCACTCGATGGGTGATGTGGTCAGCATCACGTCGGCCGCCTTTACTTCCAAGGACTGCACCTGGTACCCACTCAAGGCTGGGTCGACATGAGAGCCAGTCATCAAAAAGGTCGGCTCCGTCAGGATCCTAACCCACGACCTTCCGATCCACAGGCTAGCGTCTAGCCGCTACACCACAGCGACTCCCAATGATACATGTACTGAGGTAGAAATCTAAGCCAAAATGTCATAGACGATTTGTCTTGAGGGGAAAGGGGGGGGGGGGAGGGTGGGGATGTGAGACTGGGGGGGGGGGGGGGGGGGCGTGAGGAAATGAAATCGAATATGGTGGGAAACAATGATTGCTGATAAGTTAAGAGCGTATCATCTGTAAAGAAGTACGATGCAACACTATCGTCTGGAAAGACGAGAATGTGCTAGCAATATTTATTCAACGTTTTCTTCGTTAGTTAGTTAGTTGGGTCATCATCATATTGCGTTTCGGACATGTCCATAGCTGCCCAGATCCTCAGCTCAGCATATATTCCGGGGTACGGTGGCTAATAGTAACAGTTCCTCGTTGATTAACAAGTCTTCAGATGTGCGAGTTTGTAGATTAGAAAAAATTCCTTTCGCTTCCTATTTTTTCTTCGCATTAATTCTAGCCTAATTGTTAACCTAAATTATGCTTCAATTTCACACGCATATTGTACTACATCTGAGTATTAATTGTAGAGCGGGTGGTTTGTCACATCACGCACTGCCTACTTTAAAGACACGGCCTGTGGCCAGCAGGTCTCCTGCCTCGTGATCTTCCCTAGAGCTTTGCTAGGAAAAAAATTGTCGGGAAAAATTTAGCTTTTCAATTGTGACTTGATTATATGCGCCACATAAAATTGATGAGACTGTATGCCACCGAGAGACTTGAAAAGGACTCTGCAGTGTTGACGCGATCAAAGGAGTCTAGTTTTGTTGAGTCGACGGATCAATATCATAGCACATAAGTGTAATTCATAAGTGTGCTCCATTCTACTTCTAACTCAAGCCCGAGTCTGAAGAATCTCAACGCAGTGCACGAATTCCGTAGCACCGACGATGATCCTGAAATACTTTTTTGAGTAGATTTTCTAACCCAAAATTTTACACGCGCAGCGCCTCAAGCCTGCTCTTTTCGATTTCCACCTGTCAAGGATCTACAGGTCTTCCTATGCAGATATCAGGAAACATACTAGAAATCCACGTGATCAAATCCTGACCTTTGTCGGGGTTCAAACGCGGGACCTCGAAAGGGGTGACATACCTCGTGACCACGCAGTTCCCCACTAAAAAGAGACAAACCCAAATGCAGTCCCTAACCGGCGACTAAGATCTTTGATCTTTGGTCACGTGATTGAAATGGGAGAAATGGAAAATATAGTGACGATTGGAAAGATCACTGGTAGAAGATGAAGACCAAGAGAAATGATGGTGGATGGCTTAGGACAGTGGCATACATGAATATCATCAGTGGAATTGATCCCGAACACTGAAGACCAAGATCTGCGGAGATGCATGAACGCCGATGCCAGATGACAAAGCACTTGATGTTGATGAGGGATCTTTATTAGCCAAAGGGTCAGATCTGTTAGAATGTCTCTATTTCGTTTCTTTATGGCACATCGTATTTTGATAATCTGTCTATGGCATTTCAATTCCAAACTCTTTTTTTCTTTCTTCCCCAATGACTGCAAGACGGTCTAGGACTCACATCCCCATATTGCTTCAGTGAAGATAAATTCCTACAAAATGATGACCTCGATTATCATTCATCCTACAATATTCATGAAAGATATATCAACATTTGCATATCGGGAGAAAAACCTTCGTTGCCTTGTGGTTCGCCAGCCGACACAAATGTTTTGGGTTCGAATCCCATCTGATTTTTTTCAAAATTTGCTTAAGCTCCGAGGGCGACCCAACCTATAATGGCTACCACCTAATGTCTTAGGAAGTAAAGTAGACTCGGCCTGATGTCACTATTAGTTGATTTGTCAATAAGAATGTGTGTCTGGCATCATTTCCACGACGAACCACTGGCGTGAAACCGTTCTCTATACTGTTTTTTGTGTGAAAATCAAGCTTTGCTCAATCGCACGAATACGTGGTGTAATTAGGGCAGTAAAACATTGTTTTACAAGGGATGCTGGATATTCGTGACGCTGTCATGATCATCATTATCATTATCAAGTTTCTTGCTGACTAGCGTGGGTTTTCATACTTTCTACATCCTGCGATCTCAAACAGCGTTTATCAGTTCCTGTGCTGACGCTTCTCCAAGCAATTTCAAAAAGTTTCTTCCACCAGTTTTTTTTTTTCTTTTGGTCACTTTCTCCGCTCATCATTCCAGCAATCACATCATGATTCTGTCTTCTCACATTATAGCCACATATTTGATGACCGTCTCCTTCTTCTTCTTCGATCCTTTTGTCAGAAAACTAATATTTGAAGCCGGTAGCCTTAATGAAAGCTATCACGTCGTCCATTACTCACCGTGTACCTTTCAGCTTTAAATTCTTTGAGAGTGGAACAGGCCAGACTGTGTCTCTGTTGGCAGCGTACAACTGACGGTGTTGGAGAACATGCTCACCATTTTATGGTCTCAGATTGGAGGAAACACTCTTCGTGTTTCCTAAACCGAAAAATCTGAACACATGTTGGCGAAGTCTCGTGTGCCCTGCCAGAGAAGAAAGCATTGTCCCTGTCCAGAGAAGCGATGAAGCGAGTCTTGAGGAAAACATTTTGTGTAAAGGTAAAGGTAAAGTCGGGAGATCTGAACACTGCAATCGGTTATAAACCATAAAGGCTCTGCCACCAGCACGGACAGCTGATAAGAAATTGTCCACCTGTGTCGCCGTTCGCAAGTAACTCCGTTTACCCCAGAGTCTTAATTCTGGTACCCATTTCCTAGAGGCTGGGTGAACCCCGGGAACCGCCCGATTTCGAACACCGGCCGTGGGCTGCAGCGACTCACAGCTGGATTTTTTTAAAGCGAGTCTCCTATCGACTGCGCTAACCCGGCCCAGATGCACCCAGACACCTTTCTTGGATACTGTATTATACTATATTGATGTTTCTGATATATTGTCATCTAACCTTCGCCATTTAAACACTTCTGAGTTACTTATTTTGGCTGTCCAGAGAATTGTAAGCACACTCTGTAATAATCACATCTGTGAGACCTGAATAAATTGTTCGGTTTGCTTAGTAACTCTCTGCCGAAATGCCGTACACGAGTTTCTGGCTGGTGTACACACAGTGCATGTCATATTGAAAGCATGTTTCACGGCACAGAAGAAATAAATAAAGAGGTTATCTCAATATAAGGAAGACAGATAAAGTGTCGACGAACAAAACAAAACATTGTTTACTCCTTTCTGTCTATAACTAATTATCTGCTACAATGTTGTGATTGTGACAAGGCATGTGTGCGTTGTGAGGTGATAACAAACCGTCTCGTCTTTCAGCTAGCGACATTCGTACCAAGTTCTCAGCCTTGCTAGATACAGTCTCACACTGTTCACTGTGTAATTTAGTTAAGATATTCTGTTAGTTTTCATTTTATATTCTGCTTGATTATATATATTGCTGTTAGTTTCCCATGCCACAGTCTGTCTGTGTAGGAAAACATTCACGGTATGTGCCATTCCTCACACTCGATTTTTTAAATACTGTTTAGTTATGGTGTTATTCTGTCCTGTTCCATAACTCTATTTTCTGTCTTACCTTTTGGTTTTAGCTTAAGACGGGAAGTTTTTCTATGCTGGAAACCCTAACCAGTATGTGCCTTACCTAACACTGTTGCAGTCTGTTAACCACACCATTTGTTATGTTATTCTGTGTTTTTTTCCTTCACTACTTTTATTGATTTTTTTGTGTTTTTGCCTTTTAATTCTCATTGTAAGCTGCTCTAAGTGTGGGTTCCAGGGTCTACTGATTAGACCCCCCCCCCCCCCCAAAAAAAAAAAAAAAAAGGTTCGCTGCCCAAACCCACAAGTATGTCGCAAAAGGCGACTAATTAGGGGTGTTTCCTTTGAAGTCGGGGAGCATCTGCCCAAGTAAGAGAAACCAACTGTGTGCATACAAATAGGCCAGATCTGTGAAACCAATGTGCACTCATAAATCAAGTTGTGGAACAGGACCAAAGTCTAGAAGTGGACAAACAGCCGAGACTGTCCGCTGAAGTATACAGCCGGTGAAGGGAAGAAGATGAGAAGAAAAGATCTTACGAAGAGACAATACATGTCTGTGTGAAAACATAATCATTATATATCTTGCTGAACAGTTACCTGGATATTTTTGTATCATGTTTTCATTTTATTGTTTCTAATCTTTTATTTGCAGTGACATTGTTGATCTCTTAATTTCAGCTTAAGAAAACTCAGTTCATATATGTGTGTGGTAAAAACAATCATCATCATATACTTTGCCAAATGGTAATGGGATTCTTGTCTCTCCACAAACCACCAGCGTTGGTACGCTGCATCTTTTCTAATGATCATATACCTCCTCGCCCCATCCTAATTGCCATCTTTCAATGTTTCCAGACCTTAGTGTTATTTTGTAGTCATTCATGGAAATCGTATCCGATGGCGATGACGAGAGTGGCTAGCAAGACCATCATGGTGGCCTTGCATTTTTGCTCCATTTGTAGACTGAAAGGATATAGCTTCTGAGATAAGTGCATGACGTGACACTGTGAGCTGCAGATTTCAGTTGGAATGTTTTTTTTGCCTGTGCAAATGCTGATCTGTTGGTGACTGCTGCTATCATCCATGATGAATTGCCTTTCTAATTTAACTTGTCAAGATGTTCTCCATTGTCTCTCTTCTTGCTAGAAGTTGCAGTAGCGCACTGGCTCTGTCCCTATCTGTTGTACCACCCGATCTTTCCACTTGCCACGATGTTATCCATTGTCTGTCTTCTTATTGGAAGCCGAAGTAGCACACTAGCTTTATTCATGGATTCCTAGGGATTTGGGTTCCAATCTAAACCAGCTATAAACTCTAGCGAAAGGTCTAAGTTGTTTGTCCTCTTCTGGACTCTGCCCTTGTTGCAGATCGCGATTTGTCCGTGCACATCCGTTTTACATATCTGACTTATTTGTAAGCTAATGCCGTATTCTCGCCTCTCGGGCAGTTTTGAACCAGGACTTCGATGGAAGCATCCCTAATATTTTGTCTATCATGACATACTTTTTAAGAGGGAAACTGTCTATTCTTTTTTTTTTCTTCTGCCCCATCCCCCATTCCACCCCCTCCTTAACAATGGGGCCACGAAACCCACACGAAGAGTTTGTCGAGTTCTAGAATCATTCTATTGTGTTATTTTGTCCAAAGTTTTATATTGACTAATCGGTCCTGTTTATTGTGTGCGTGTGTTGAGTGAGTGAAACTGAACCTACTAGGACCACTCACTAAGCGATAACACCATCTGACGGATATTGAAATGCGTCATTACCAAGATGAGAATCCCCCAGGTCAAGTACCAGAAAATCTGTTCTTCTTCTTCGTTCACCGGCTGTGAATTTCGTCGGAAGGTCCCGGTTTATCGTCCGCTTGAACTTTTGGCTTTTACCTAGACCCGAGTTTTGCGTGTACAACCGTTTTACTGGCTTTCGCTGTTCCCTGCCTCACAAGCAGATGTACTCTGACTTCGAGGGAAGACGTCAGGCCTATTTCTAGGATGACTGTGGCCATTGTTTTGTGTGGGTCGAGATGTTACCTTATTTGTGTGCTGTCCTCTTTGTCCCTTTCTCCACATGTGTTGCCCCAGGAGTACCCCCGTTGGGGCAGCCCTGTGTGGAACGGTTGGCCGTCAAGGGAAGGCAGGGGCAGATCATGGGCATTCTCCGCCATCCAAGGAGGCTTCCATAAATGCAGAGCCGACACATAACGCTCTGGTTGTGGGCTCACCCAAGGAATCGACACGTCCTGCACATAACTACTTAACCTCACAACCGTATTAGGCTTCCCGCTCGACACGGGCTGCGCCCTCCGGAGATCAGCGGGGAGCAGCCCGTGGGTTCTAGACTTTTGTGACCACACGAACAGGTACAATCTTTTTCGTCGCACGATTGTCATCTTTAGCGTGCTGTTAGCACGACAGAATGGAGAATCATGCGTCAGGCATAATGTTATCTGTTTGGTCGCAACACTCGGGCGAGTGGGGTCTCGGGATGTGGACATTTGGACTTTTTACCAGTCTATACGATTTATGATGGTCGGATTTTGAGCTTGCTCGTGTGCCTTAGGATCTATTTTTGTCAGACATTTGGGCTTAACCAGCCGATGGATGGTTGCTGTCTTGGTGTACCTCAGCGCGGTGGCGACGACACTGAGTGTTGAAAGGGGATGTAAGTGGGTAGAATCTTGCTGAGAGACGCCGCCCACAGGAGATGTTACTCGTCTGTGCTGCGGGTAAATCTCTAGGTCAAGGGTTGCGTTTCAGCAACACAATGTTCTCTTCACCCCACAAACTTTTAACCGAAGGTTGTCATTTTAGTTTTACTTTTGACAAGCACTTTACTCATGTTCCTAATGAGTTTTGATAAGCTTCTTCACCCATGCGGTTGGGGGCGAGCTGATGAGAGCCAGAAAGGACACTACACCTCTGGAGCCGCCAACTCCGAGATTCCCTGACAGCTCTGTTAATGCTCATTTGAGACATTATCCGTGGCGCACGACGAGGACGTGCTGCAGGAGTCTTGCGTGAGGTTCCGTAAAACCAGAACAGTGCAGGACTGGCGCCCGAACGACGTACGGAGTAACTCTTTATACACATCATATTATATACCTCACGCCTGTGACAGAAAGCACCGCGCCACAGAAAATCTGTTAAACCTCAAGGTTATATTAGAGCCCCAGATTCCAGCCCGAGTGAAGTGTTATATTAAACATTGTCGTCTTATGTATAGACGGGTATATCAGTATGCATTACATGTGTAAGTATCGATATTGTTAGAGATACAAGTAAATGTATCTTTTCTGTCCTTAAGAAAGAGAATAGGGGCTTTTGAACTAAAATGCTATAGAAAGATTCTCAGAATATCTTTGACAAAGAAGATGAGAACTATTGACATCCTAAAAGATCTGAACATCAAGGAAGACTGGCTAATAAACAGCATCCTTATTCGAAAGTTGGAATATTGTGGTCATATCAAGCGCCACGACGGATTGGAAAAAATTATAGCAGAAGGCATGGTACCAGGAAGAAGGGGCAGGGGCCGACGGACACGATTATGGGCACAGAATATAAGTGACTCCTTGAGTGTGAAAGTGCATGAGGCGGAAGTATTGGCGAGAGACCTAGTTTCTTTCAGGCAGACTGTGATGAGAGCGACATTCTGCAAAGGACCTGCTACATGATGATGATGATGACAAGTAGATTCTCAAATCCACACATGTGCTAAATCTTATTCAGTAGAGTTTAGAAGTTGTAAAGGTTGAAATATAATTATTACAATTGTAAGGCCACCTGCTGTAGAACCGAAATGTATTCCTAGTAATAGGGAAATATATCTACAACAATAACAATTACAAGCATGGGCCATACATCTCTTCTTCTCTGACAGTGTGAATATTAAATTCAGCCTCACTGTGTTATTCACTTTTCAAGCTCTTAAACCATTCTCAGCATTATCTGGACTAAATCTAAATTAAAGCCATACAGCGATTTGTGAAGCTATTATCACCATGAGGTAAAAATCAACTTAGTAGGGATTATGTATAATGAATATACACTTCATTCCTATTTTTAATTGTCTCACTAAGCTGGAAACAGGAACTGGCTGAGATATTTTTATGAGGACATAATTCTCACCTAATTAATATAATTATAATTATTAAAAATATCAGTGCACGTTTCTAGTATCAAACAAACATTATTTAAATCATCAAATAGATCATGTTTGCATACATGTACATACTAGATCATAAACGTGGTTAGTAAGGATAAAGAAATTTATCATGGTTTTTAAGCCATGTGGGCATCAAATTTCAGAATTTAGCAGATAAAATTAATTCAGAGTAATAAGCAGCAATACATCAAATTAAACTTAATTTTTTTAACTCACCCCTGGCAGGGAATTCAAACAGAAAATTGGACCACAGGCTGACTAACAACTTTAGCCTGAACCGGTCGATTTCTGAATTGAAAAGGGACCAGGAAGTCCTTAAAAAGGAGGAAGTAACTCTTGAGTACCCCTTGCACTACTCATCATCTCATTCGCCTTTTAACTTTTAAATTACTCTTTAATTAATGAAATAATAATATTGCTAAAATAAAGCAATAAGTAAAAGGTCAGTAAATTTAAAAATATTACTAATGCAAAGCAATACTTAAAAGGGCAGAAACAGCTGTCCAGACCAGCACGTCACACCCCCTTCCCCGCTTTTTTTTCTGTTTTTACCTTAAAGTAGTTGTCTGGGGCATCGCAATTATCGGGGCCCTATAACTCTGATACTACAGCTCTAACTTACCATAATACTGCCCCAGCCATTCATTACTGTAAATGTCTGTTGGGACAGACATGTCTGTGACATGAAACAAACGCTGAGTCATCCTCCTGTGCTGTTCTGTGTTGAAGTTAACACACGCCCACTAATAACTTAATTACCGCAATGTGCACAAAAAGTCAGGCTTTGTTTACACATCATATAACAGAGATAACAGTGCTAGAGAAGGCGCGCCCCAATAAAGTAAACATCGTCGGGGGAAAGGGGGAGGGGGGGGGTGGTGGTAGAGGAAAAGGGTTGGGGGTATTTTGTTGCTTAATAATAAAAATTATTGTTTGGGTAATTTGTTTTTATCATTATTATTGTTATGATTATAATTATGTGCGAATTGTCACTAACAATAATATAACATAAAATATAA
>CAJHNH020002802.1:651657-719157 GCA_905116865.2 Candidula unifasciata
TCAACTGCGTACGGTGCCGAGAGATGTCCAAGACAGTGGTAATGCTTATCGGAGCAGCGGATCATCAGTGTCGTTTAGATCTCGCAATACGGACATCGCCACGGCTGTTGAGCTCAACACCAGGGGAAGCACTGCTACGGGCACCCAGTCCCCAAACTTTCGAGGACAAGGAGAACGGTTGATCAGTTATGTACAACCAAATGAGAACGTTAGCACCAGAGAATCACCAAGAAGCCAACAAGTCAACAATGGCAACATACTTAATGCTGGCTCACAACCCGGTGACACCCCAGAAGTCAACGCCCAGAGGGGAGTTGTAGATCACCCTATAGATGTAGCAATCCAGAATCGTATGGTAATAGGTCCAGTTGAGGTTTCTCTCCAAGGCAACTATTCAGAAATACAGAGCCAGCCTAATATAGATTCTGACATAAGCAGTCATCGCTCAGGAAACACCAGCAGGGAAGATATGAACTCAGATCATTCTGCCAGTGGTTCTAGAAATGGCTCTGTTTTAAATGGTGTTAATGAAACCAACAGTAATCTCAGCTCTCCCACCGGAGCTCTCTCGCCTGCGGTTGTTAATGATAAGATAAAGCTAAACGAACAAACACACCCTTCTAACGAACAGGACAATTCTACTGAAACAGACAAATCAGGTTCCGATCAGAATTTATCTACTGCAATAAACCCCACACATTCAACTTATAACCCTTTGGCTGAAGCAGCATCTACCAGTATCTTCCCATCTCTTCGATATTTCGACTCATCTCTAACAGCCACGTTTGAAAATTTGTTTCTGGTAACAACGTACGAAACCACCTCTGCCTTGCAAACAAGCCAGATTGTACAAAGTGAAATTAACGTGCATTCTGTATCCCTTTCAGCAAGACCAGAAGTGGCTGTATTCAGCTCACCTACGAAAATATCCCTAGCCTCAATATCAAGTACCTCCAAGAGGGATATTACACCGTCCATCGGAAACACACAGGGGAAATGAGTCAACACTTCAAGCAAACCTCATTCAGCCCACATTTGTATTCTTAGCAACGCAATCAACACACAGCTACACAACTCCATTTGAAAGCTTATATTATGATTCATTTTTAGTCAGTCGAACTAAATCAATTACAGGCATTTCGAATACAGGCGAGATGGTGACTGCATCAAGTATCATTGAACAACTCAAAACGTCTTTACCTATCAGAATAGCAGCTTCATCTGTTGGTCCCTTGAGTTCAACAGAAATAAAACCAGTTGCAAACCCTCGGTTGAACACTACAGATTTAACAAGCAATTCAGATGTCTACTCCACGAGAGAACCATCGTCTGGAACTGTAACTTCATCTATATCCAGACCACGATCAGCAGCGACAGCAGTTACAGGCCGAGCTTCTATCATGGACACACCAAGTGTTGTTACCTCATATCACATTAGCACACCCACGTTGGTAGCACATCCGTCTGGTGATCCTCCACCAATCGCACACCACAGACCTGATGTTCCAGAGCTACTGCAGTCAGTTACTGCTGAAGTAGAGCTAACAGAACCTAATCATGTATACCCTAACGTGGACGGTGACGAGGAGGGAGGGAAGACTCCAGCAACATTTAGCACCAACTCACAGGAATCAGCAGACCAACAGCGGAACCGAGGTAGCTCAACGCACACAACTACTGATGCCACAGTAAAGGCAACCTCTTCGGGTAAGATGAATATTTAGTTCATGATCTGAACTATCGTTTTTAACTCTTTCGGTGCCCGGCTCTCTAGCGTAGTTGGCTTAACCGGATTGCGCGGTGACCAGGTGACGAACTCCTTGTAGTCCGGGTGCACTCTCCAGGGTAGGCAGAAAAGCCACATTTCTCCCAGATTTACGGTATTTACAATGGAATCATAGCCGAAGGGTTGCGATAGCCATAATACCGAGCCTAAGGGTTAACAACTCATGGTTTCTGGGTACTAAAACAAACGAACAACTCTTTCGGTGCCTCAAGTTTTTTAAAATTTAAAAAAAAAAAATTTAGTTCCAAGCAAAAGCAACTGGTACTTTAATCTAGTAACCTTTGTATCCAAAAAATTTCAAATAATAACGATAATGAAAAGAGTAAGTTAAAATACCAATTCAAATTAGGTGAAGATTTGTAGCAATCACATAAAACAGTAGAGTTAGGAAAAGAAAATTTTAAAGTCATAGAACGATAAACTCACTGTGAGTCCATTTATACTAAATGAGTTAATAAATACTAATTCCCCGGTGTTCGCATACCTGTCGTTGCTACTAGAGAGACTTTGTTTTCTTGTCAATTTTTATTTATTCAAATTTTAATTTTTTCACCCTCAAACGTTTATATTAAATGTTTTAGCTCACCAAATACTTTGGGGTACTGTATAGATACTTAAAATATAAGGACCATGTGGCAGTCACACATCGGGTATACAGACGATGCCAAACTATTACCAGATAAGTTGACATCCCATGAGTGATATGGGAAATATCTCGCCAAATGGTATTATAAAGCTCACAGATCATAAACGGTTTTCATTGCACAGTACATTTACATTGAAATGAAGAATATTAACTTCACTAGCTAGAAAATCGATGTCAACGTCTTATCTCCCTTTTTGAAAAAAATTTGTTTTTTTAAAGAAAGGTTAACATGATTCAGAATTGAGTGTGTCCACCATGAGCTTGAATGCATTTACTGCACCTATGCTATGTCCACCGTCAGCTTGAATGCATTCACTGCACCTATGCTATGTCCACCGTGAGCATGAATGCATTCATTGCACCTATGCTATGTCCACCGTCAGCTTGAATGCATTCACTGCACCTATGCTATGTCCACCGTGAGCTTGAATGCATTCATTGCACCTATGCTATGTCCACCGTCAACTTGAATGCATTCACTGCACCTATGCTATGTCCACCGTCAGCTTGAATGCATTCATTGCACCTATGCTATGTCCACCGTGAGCATGAATGCATTCATTGCACCTATGCTATGTCCACCGTGAGCTTGAATGCATTTATTGCACCTATGCTATGTCCACCGTCAGCTTGAATGCATTCACTGCACCTATGCTATGTCCACCGTCAGCTTGAATGCATTCACTGCACCTATGCTATGTCCACCGTGAGCTTGAATGCATTCACTGCACCTATGCTATGTCCACCGTGAGCTTGAATGCATTCACTGCACCTATGCTATGTCCACCGTGAGCTTGAATGCATTCACTGCACCTATGCTATGTCCACCGTGAGCTTGAATGCATTCACTGCACCTATGCTATGTCCACCGTGAGCATGAATGCATTCACTGCACCTATGCTATGTCCACCGTCAGCTTGAATGCATTCACTGCACCTATGCTATGTCCACCGTGAGCTTGAATGCATTCATTGCACCTATGATATGTCCACCGTGAGCATGAATGCATTCACTGCACCTATGCTATGTCCACCGTCAGCTTGAATGCATTCACTGCACCTATGCTATGTCCACCGTGAGCTTGAATGCATTCATTGCACCTATGATATGTCCACCGTGAGCATGAATGTTCTGTCGGACTGAAATCATGAGTAAGCTGGCAGTCTACGACAGTCGGCATGTTGCTCTAGTAGAAAGTCATCTAGAACCCCAGCTCTGTGTGGTCGGGCACTGTCGTCCTGCAGGATAAAATCGGGGCATAGATCATGAAATACAGTCAGAGCGTGTGGTTGTAAGATGTCATTTCTATAGGTCAGGCCATTCAAGGTTACATGTAATCGAGGCAATGGTATTCTGAAGGTCTCACTAATTCTGCCTCACACCATTACTCATGCGTGAGTTTCAGGCCCTATTGTGGGGAAACATGAATAGACCCTCTGTCTACTCAAAAGCATGTCGCAAGAGTCGTCTTATTGTGAGCTTCATTCGAAGTCGGAGTTCATCTGCCTCAGAGGCAACGGAAAAAACACTCTGCAGGCAGATGAGTCAGATCAATGAAACGAATGTGCACGCAACACTCATTTTATGGAAGAGGTATATAGTCCAGAGGTGGACGAACACCCATAACCTTTCGCCATAGATTACAGCTGGTGAACGCGAAAAAGAAAAAAAATAATAATAATAATAATAATAATAATAATAATAATAAGAAGAAGAAGAAGAAGAAGAAGAAGAAGAAGAAGAAAAAGAAGAAGAAGAAGAGGAAGAAGAAGAAGAAGAAGAAGAAGAAGAAGAAGAAGAAGAAGAAGAAGAAGAAGAAGAAGAAGAAGAAGAAGAAGAAGAAGAAGAAGAAGAAGAGGAGGAAGAAGAAGAAGAAGAAGAAGAAGAAGAAGAAGAAGAAGAAGAAGAAGAAGAAGAAGACTAATCACGCCTGACACCATTACTCATCCACCTACATAGCGATCATGTTCAAGGACTTTGACATCATAGAGTTGTGTCATCTGTGAATGATCTGGTGAAACGGGATTCATGTATGAACAAAACCCTGCTCTAGTGATGCCTTGTCCTGGTCACATGACGCTGATTCAAACTAGAAGATTAACGCGATAAACTGGAGCCAGGACAGGCTGAATGACAGATCTCAAATGACACATCGCCTTGCATGCCCATCTGCAACTCTCAGTCGGTTTCGTATGATGTGTCACTAACGATTATGTTGGTTGCTGCTAGCAGTTGAGTCCTGATGGTACTGGCAGTGACTGCGTTTTTTAAGAGCTGGTGCAAACACAAATGTGTCTTGCCGTCTTGTTGTAGACCTGGACCTCCTGACCTGTATTGTTCTGTGACATTGTCTGTTGCATTATAACGATCATGCAGTGTGTAAGTGATAGGGCGTCTCCTTGGCGAAGTGGTCAAGCCGTTTGCCTAGCTCTATACCCGTTGCAACGTTTTAGTGTGGCTCGCTGAGGCAATGTATACAGCAAAAATATAGTATTTCTTTGACATAGTTGACGTCTCTCTATTATTGCCTGAATGTGTACATTGCTTCAAATGTTTGAGTTTGTTTCCGTTCCATCTTTTTCTAATTTGCTTCAACAACTTTCAATTTTACTTTCGCTGTTGTTCTTTTCATATTAGTATTTATTAAAGTGTGAAAGTCTATTGAAGTACAGACTATTTTAACAACAGTGAAATGACAGACAATGCATCCAAAGCAGCAGAAACATGTACGTACTTAACGAAGTACCAATCCACTATCCGTTCTAAAACAAAACTTACAGCTTCATTAGAAGAGACGAGGAAAAGAGGTAGACAGACCACGCATCTAACCGACAGAGGTTGAGAGAACTGAGAAGAAAGAAGTAACGGTTGACCCAATCACACGCACTGTTATCCGACTATAATGATAATGATACGTGTGTCGACCGGGTGGGTTTATACGTTGTTTTGTACGAAATTCCTCCGCTTTGTGTCTCCTGGTCTTATGAGTAACGTCTTGAACATAGATACCACCACTACACAATGTTCTAAATATAATTTAGCTTCTTCATTCACCGCTTCAGGTGATAAGAGAGTTATGAGGTCTGCTTCTTGATCTTCTGGCTTTTTTGACCATATTTACATTGTACTGTTGACAATTTCCGCTGATGTTATCTTTTCACAGGGTTTTTGGTCTACCTCATGACCTACGACCTTCTCTGTTAGCATGTCAGCTACAGGCCCTTCATGGTTCCCCATAGCTTCTCCGCATACTTTTTTTAAATTTCGAAGTTAGAGTTGGCAGGTCCGGTCTGCAGAATAGGCTTATGTGTTTATGTTCCCGTCTGCCTGCACACAGTGACGACTTGTACAGTCGAGTTTGCAGTGTCCGTTCCTAGAAAGAAAATTGTTGTATGTTGCTTTCTGTTGAGTCTGCTGATATGGTCTTGTGAGTGTTTACTGCTGGTTTGTTCTCTGAGTTATGAGTTGGATTATCTTCACTGCACTCCGGACACATACATAGGTACTCAGATTTCTCCCTGAAAATATTCATCAGCGTCGCGCGATTAATAGTGCCAGTGCTATGCTGGTTGACAAGACTTCATGTGCGTCCGGCGTGCTTCTCATGCTTAGATGTGCCGATCTCTACTCCCAATTCTATATGCTTAGTGATGGGGACACGTTACTTCCAAATCATCGGAACGTCCTATCTTTCTAAGGGCACTGACAATGTCTGCGTGATCCATTGACTAGCCATCTTCAATTAATGCGACTCCTGCAAGTCTATTAGCTCTTTCTTTACCAACAACACCTATATACCCTGGGACAAATATGAAGGTAAGTGCACACACAGGAGAGTTTTGCAATGACTCAGTCTATTCTCTGCGCAACTAGCCTGCCTCTAAACGCCGGATCATACTCACAGAATCACTCAGCACACACACACTGGAATAGTCCTGTGATTCTAGCCACACGAAAGCGCGTGTCACCACCATCTCCCCTCCCCCCCTACCCTTCCCCATCTTCATGCTGCTGGCAGTCATAGAAAAGGCGCCCCTGGCTTCTTGAACTGTTCTTCCCGAAGAGCGAGCTGTAAATGCCATATGTTCACGTATAACTGACCCGCTTGTGAAGATCAGCACATCTGTCTCATTTGACTTGTCACTCATAAATGTGCATACCTCGGCGTTGACAACACCGGTATTCTGCTCCTGACAACTCCTATCAAGCGTCACGACACAGGACCGCTTAAGACGCTGGTATCCATTCCTCATCTAGGTGGATATCTGTTAGGCTGCATACCTGCATGAAGTCATCCTCTGCCCTACCCAGGATTGATGTGATCCTTTTAAATCTATTACCCTTTTTCCATGAAGAGCATGTGGTGCAAAGGATGCTTCCCATCCGAGCTCATCTTGAGGTATACACGAGCCCTTCAGATCCGGATCCTGTCTTTCATAATGGTTTGTTCTCACCACAGTTCCTTGTATTTTTCCGTGACAAGAAATTTGATTTCTGGTAGTAACAATGAATGGGTGTGTTGTTGCCCTATTTTTTGCAAGTCTGTCTGCTAACTTATTTTCCTGTTATGCCGCAGTGAGCCAGGATCCAGCGGAGAACAATTTGATTTTTTTTAATAAGGCTTTATGTAGCTGCAAGTCAGTTCTCTTGTTCTCTCTCAAAGTTGTCTCGTGAATCTGTTTGAGTCGCCTGGATGACTTACATGCAGTCACACAGGAAAACAATGTGTCTGTTTCTTATATAATGAAGCACTTCGTTTTCAACAATAATAGATTGCTGCTCTGAATTTTGTTGAGAGTTTCTCGAAAGCACATGACATTTCCACTGTGGTCCCATTTAGCAGTATGATGACAGAACCAGGTCCTTGAATTTTTGCTGCTCCCTCCAATTATCTATCGGTGTATACATGTTGAGTTTGGGATACAAGTTGTAAATATATTCAAGGGTCTATGCATGCAGTACGAGATCACATTCTTCAGCCTTTTTGTCTATGCCTGCAAATTTTGTTGCGACAGTATATTTATTCTGTAGGTCTATGTTATATGCCTGGATCATTTCCCACAATTAGGGCCTTTAGAAGGGATATCACTGTATTGTGTGTGTGTGTGTGTGTGTGTGTGTGTGTGTGTGTGTGTGTGTGTGTGCGCGCAGAACAACTTTTGTAGATAATACAAATATTGTTTTTTTTCAGTCTGTTTTTCGTTTAGTTGTTTGTTGTTGTGTGTATATGATATTTGTTCATGGGTCTACAATTTTTCTGTCAGGGTAAGCATCGTTTCTTTCCTTCAAAGGTTCAAGCTGTGAAGGTCAGAAGTTGCTCCTAGCTCATTGACTGGTGTGCTTCTCATACCTCCTGTGATGAGTCTGAGATCAGTGCACATAGGCATATTTTGTCCTGTTTAGATTTTTTGGGATCTGCAGTGGGGTATGCTCCCATGCCATTCTCCAGTTTTAGTCTTGTCGTACGGTGTTGGAATCTGCACACCAGCTTGTTCCAATAAGTTTCATCTTAAGTCTGAGCTGCAGGGTAGCCTTCCTCTGGGTGTCTTCAATGTGGGAGCCCCAGGTTAGTCTTTTTGTCTAAATATGCGGGGTTGTCTTATTTTTGAATTATGTTGCCTTCTAGGTACAGACCAACTTGTTCTAGCTTTGTGAAAAGAGAGAAAATAGTCGAGACAGCTTTAGTCTGGTTTATTATGACTTACCAAGTGTCTATCCACTTCTTAACTGTATTCATATCATCCTTTAAACTTGTTTCAATTATTCTTATATCCTTAGTTTGGGTCAATATGGCCAGGTCATTTGTATATAGAGTCTTGTGAATGTGAGTCGTTAACTGTTTGGTAGAGTATTGATTAAAAAAAAAAACACAATAGGTTAAGATATATAACACCCCCCTGAGGGACACTTTCTTATAATCTGACCAGCTTGCTCTTGTGTTCATCCAGCCTGACTCTCGCACAGCATCTGTGAAGAAAGTCTCTAATCCAGGCACACATATGCCCTTTTACGCCACTATGTGCTAATTCTAACAAGAGTCGTTTCTTCCAGACCTTGTCAAAGGCTTTGGTCGGTCAAAAATAGTATCCCGCAATTTGTATTTGTTCTGAAAAGCATCTTCAATTTCTTGTGCGAGACAAGATGTTTGGACATCAGTGCTTCTGTATTTCATGAAACATAATGTGCTTTCATCCAATATCTTGTCTTCTTCTAGGAAATTAGGTAACCTGTCATTCACCAATCTTTCTACGGTCCTATTCCATATATACTTTATACTCTAAACGTTATGAGTATAAAAACACCGTTTTGCAGCTTTGTTTGACATAACCTCTATAGACGAAGAAAAAAGGGTGGGCAAATTAACCTCGTACCAGTATGTAATAATCCTCTCGGCATATCAAACAGGCGCTTTAGCAGTGAACGAGAGTGAGTCACCCACGTCTTACATTGAGCTGAAGTTTGGAATGTCCTGGCCCAATTTTTGCCATGAGGAAAGGGCCATATGGCAGGAACTGGTGGACATCTTACAGGTGCATATCAACAGTGCGGGGATAACCGCTGATCAGGTAAAACATTTCATAACACATATTTATTAGGATAGATATATACACAGATAGATAAACCGACGGACAAAAAGGACAAGCATACAGATAGACGAATAAATAGATTGATCGATAGATAGAAAGACAGACAGACAGACATATATATAATAGATATATAGATAAACCGATAATAGATAGATAGGATAGACAGACAGGCAGATAGATAGATAGATAGATAGATAGATAGATAGATAGATAGATAGATAGATAGATAGATAGATAGATAGATAGATAGATAGATAGATAGATAGATAGATAGATAGATAGATAGATAGATAGATAGATAGATAGATAGATAGATAGATAGATAGATAGATAGATAGATAGATAGATAGATAGATAGATAGATAGATAGATAGATAGATAGATAGATAGATAGATAGATAGATAGATAGATAGATAGATAGATAGATAGATAGATAGATAGATAGATAGATAGATAGATAGATAGATAGATAGATAGATAGATAGATAGATAGATAGATAGATAGATAGATAGATAGATAGATAGATAGATAGATAGATAGATAGATAGATAGATAGATAGATAGATAGATAGATAGATAGATAGATAGATAGATAGATAGATAGATAGATAGATAGATAGATAGATAGATAGATAGATAGATAGATAGATAGATAGATAGATAGATAGATTAGATAGATAGATAGATTAGATAGATAGATAGATAGATAGATAGATAGATAGATAGATAGATAGATAGATAGATAGATAGATAGATAGATAGATAGATAGATAGATAGATAGATAGAACGAACGAACGAACGAACGAACTTTATTTTCAAAGGGTTACAAATTAGGCACGCAGGCCTGTCTTACATTCGGCCCTTCCAAACTTCCATCTTTCACACAGCAGTTGTATTTCATTAATGAAGCATGTTATATTCATGTAATAATATGCATATTATATATGAAGTCAAAAACAAAAGCATGGCTGGTAAAATATGTACGCACGCTCACGCGCGAACACACACACCCACATACACACACAAGCCCAATGACTCACTTACACACAAACATATAGGCACTAAGTACACACATACATCCACATACATACGAAGATGCACACACACATACATACATACATACCTACCTACCTACCTACCTACCTACCTACCTACCTACCTACCTACATACATACATACATCATACATACATACACACATACAAACACACACACATACACACATACATAACTCATACATACACACATACATACACACATACATACACACATACATACACACATACATACATACATGCGTACATACATACATACATACATACATACATACATACATACATACATACATACATACATACATACATACATACATACATACATACATACATACATACATACATACATACATACATACATACATACATACATACATACATACATACATACATACATACATACATACATACATACATACATACATACATACATACATACATACATACATACATACATACATACATACATACATACATACATACATACACACGCTCTAAAACACACACGCATACAATCCAGACACATACAGACACACACACACACATGCAGTCACGGGCACACACACACGCGGACACATACACACGCGCAGGCAGGGAAACAGACACACACATTGACATACGCAACACCCACACATACACAGATATACACACACAGACAGACATACGAACACAGAGGCATAACCCGACACAAGCAGAGACACGCAGACATAATATAATAGACACACCGATAGAGACTCACACAGATGCACACAAAGCCACGCACAGCCACAGACAGACACACATACACATGCAGCCATATACACCTACAGACACATAATGGCACACACACACACTGACACACAGAGACAGACACAAACACATGCTAACACACCCACAGACGCACAAATACTCGCACAGACACACACATGCAGACGCACACACACACACATTATCAAAAATTTGAACATACAAATACACACGAAACAACACACAGAGAAACACACAGCCACAGGCACACGCAGGCATAGACACACAAACACACGCAGAAACACCTACAGACACAGCATAGATATACACAAACAGACAGACACACACAGACAAACATGCAGCCAAGCCACACCCGCACATATCCACATATAATCACACACACACAGACACACACGCAGCCACACATACAGATAGACATAAAAACACACACACACACAGACACACAACACAGACTGACACGCACACTGACACGCAGACAGACACACACAGACACGCACCCAGACACCATACAGACAAACAGACACACTCACAGACACACGCCTACACACAGATACATACACACAAACGTATACAGTCACCCATGCATACACAGAATCATACATACACACATACGCCTACACACGCCAGCATGTCACACATATACGCATACAAACATATCATACGTACTGCAATTAATTATAACTAGTAATGCATTGTGGAATATTAACTACATTTAAGGTGGCATGTAATCACTGATAATCATGAAATGAAAGAGTTTGCGGTTAAATGAGTAAGGACTTTTTGTAGTTTTCAGATCGGGTGGAAGATGATTCCATAAATGAGCAGCAGAATATGCTAGACTTGCTTTAAATAAATCAATTCTGGGTTTAGGCAAATGTAATTAACCTAGTCGCTTGCTATTCTTAGGATTAGATTGAATAAATCGGTCTATGTAATTTGGAGTATCTTTAGATAGGATTTTGTGAATAAATTTGGCCTTATTAAAAATTAAACGTTTACTAAATGGCAGAAGCCTTAGATGTCCATATAAAAGATTTTTCTCAACGTAGTTTCTATCGGAAACTAGGCGTAAGGCCCTATTTTGTAGAGAACTCAGCCGTTTGACATTAGATTTGGAGCAGCCATCCCAAATTGTGGAACAATAGTCAATATGCGTTTGAATGTAGGATACGTAAAATATTTTACGTGTATTTTTGTCCAGAAAGTGCTGAAATAGATAGATAGATAGATAGATAGATAGATAGATAGATAGATAGATAGATAGATAGATAGATAGATAGATAGATAGATAGATAGATAGATAGATAGATAGATAGATAGATAGATAGATAGATAGATAGATAGATAGATAGATAGATAGATAGATAGATAGATAGATAGATAGATAGATAGATAGATAGATAGATAGATAGATAGATAGATAGATAGACATAATTTATCCTGCTATTAATCTCACTCAGTGTTCTGTAGTTTAAGGTCATGGACCGCGAAGCTGTGAACTGCTTCCAAGAGAGCGGTTCTAACATGGCAGAGATTCTGGTGCGCATGTACTTGACCAACATCACGCACCAGTTTGACAGAAACCTGACCCTGCAATGTGCTACCATTCTACAGGCGGGAGTTCCGTTTGAGGACCGCAAGAATTCCATCATTAACACTAGAGTACGTTACTTGTTTTGTTGTCCGTCTGTCAGTCTGTATACCCGTGTCTCTTCCTAACTGTCAGCCTGCCCAAGTGTCTGTGTCTGCGAGCTTGCCACAATTATCTTATAATTCTTTAATGTTGTTCATTGAAAAAGACTTTGGTCGCAACGTTCGTAATATTTCTGCCCGTTTCTTCCTTTACCACATCTATGCACATAGTCTTAGTGTTGTGCTGTGGTAAGTTACTTCTACGTCTTCATTTCATTGAACACGCTGTGAAACACAGAGGCAGAAAGTTTATGGAAAGCGAGCAAGAGACAGCGTTTCATTTGAATGAAAATATTAAGAAATGAACAAAAAGCAGTTTAAGATAGCATAAACCATTTTGAAAGACAGAGATCCATAGCAGATAGTGTTCTTGTGCTAATGAAGGCTTTTTAGCCGCAACGTTCAGTTATTGTTTCTGATTTTTATGTTAAGCTGATTATTGCTATTGTTTATTTTTATATGTTTTTATGTTACTGTGGAGAGAGCAGTTTCTTGACTGATCTTGCCACTTGAGAGCTACAGCGGTGCAACTGCTAGCATCCTTTCCTCTTGGCACAGCAGATATATGGTCGAATCAACTTCGAGGAGGGGTTTATTTCAAAATGCTCCAACTCTAAGGACATGCCCGTTCAAAATAAATATCAGGAAATTATCTTCGATGTAACGGTGGCCGAGATGGTCTTGACCATATCATATTCGATTGCCATATCACTTTCAAATGCCCATATATCTAAACAGAAGGATCCCACCGTGTGCCCTAATAAGACTCAAAGAATGCCCAACCTTGATTTAATCATCGTTATCATGTGTCTTGTCGAGTAGCGTCTTACACGATCACTAGCATCAATAACCGTGTCAGTGTTTTTGTCCTACCCCATCCAAAAGGCCAAGCCATCCAGGTATTGATCTAATTGCCTTCCTCTTGCTCTTCGTTCGTAAATGTTGCCAGTCCTTACCAAGTTGTCTAGTCCATTCCTTCTCAAATTAGTCTGAGCAACCTCTGTCACCGTGTAATTTACAATGTTGACGTTTGTTTCCATGTAGCTACTGGCTATCAATGTCTACGACAGGGAGGATAGACAAGATGGTCAAACTACAAGCGATGGCAACCTCGGGAATGGAGAGGATTTCACTGATGAAGATTCAACTGACCATCGGGTCAGTCTAGCGATCGCCTTGGCTGTTGTTGGTGGCTGTTGCTGTATTGGATTAATCATTCTACAGGTGAAAGATGTGTCTAGTTTGAAGGTGTTTCGTGTCACGGTAGTATCTAACTTGTCGCTGAGATGTTTTGTGTAATATATTGAATCTGTGAGACTCTAGTAAAGTAAAGGAAGTAAAGACCCCTTTTCACATCTTAGGCCCATCGGGCATATGGGAAGAGCGTCCCGTATTTTTACATACCAATCGACCTGCGACGCTCCATACCATGATAAAAATCCATGCAGCCAGCAGAGGGTTTCGATCGCGGTACGTTGGAATTACGAGTCGGGCTCGCAATGCCCAAGCCACGGACGCACTGAGACTGTAGTAGGGCTAAGAAAATAACAAAGATAAGAAAAAAAAATGATGTAAATGTCACAGAATCAGTTATACAGATACATCAAATAACGAGGATAATTCGTTCTAAAGTTACAATTTAAGCGAAATCTTTGTTACCCAAAACGAAATGGTGTACACATTCATCTTACAACACTATTGTTAGCGCAGGCATCCACTAGAACGTTAGCTGAATCAAAATTAGCGAACCCCAAAAAACAGAAAAATACTATTTCATTCGGCGAGAAATTCTTTAGTTGTGTCACCTGTTAGTCGAGGTCTCAATATAAGTAAAAAAAAAAAAAAAAGCATATCCTTTGTCGGCGTCTGTGGCTTAGGCGTTGTGAACACGCTTTGTAATGCCGGATGGCCGGGTTCGATCCCAGCTAACGGTCTTGCGCCTTGCGTTGGTTTCAACAGTGGTATCGAGAAGCCGACCGTCCAACTTGGACGTAAACTTGCCTAGGAAAACCAGCCCCAAAAAATGCTGGGGTTGGTTCTGCAACGTCCTCTAAACGATACGAAGCTAACGATTTTGTAGAATACAAAAAAAAAAAAAAAAAAACAGATTGCGGATACGCAATCTTCTTCACCATATTGAACAGATCTTTACGTCTAACGAAAATAAATCAAATGTCTTGGTACGGTCAATAACAGCTATATACCAGTGTTGATTTTATGCACGGGATTTTTCTTGCACATGTAATTAGAAATTCACATCAGTGGTAGATCGGTTGCCATGAAAGCCACTTTGTAAAGTAAACCTGGTCTCCTAGGATCTGGAGTCTTCGTAAAAACAATCGTGGCAAGCACTTTGCCAGCAGTCATCAACAAAGCTGTTCCTCTGTAGCTGTTGCAGTCACCCCAGTCGCCCGTGTACACAGATATGATGCTTGAATCTTTAAAGTCGTGTGGAACCTGCACTTCGTGACGACAAGACGTTATTAGGTGAGACATTTGTGGGATTAGTATGTATTTTCCACTTTCAATGTTCTCAAAAGAAATTCCATACCTGCTTGGGCTCTTTCCAGAAGTAAGTTCATCGGTGGCATGATTAGCGTCAGCAATTATTGGAAAAGTGCGCAGGCAGTCAAGAGTTGGTAGAGTCTCTATGGAATTTGAAGAGCCATCTATTTGTTCAGCCTAAAAGAGTACAACTCCAGGAAATGTTTAATGTATCCAACTGCTTTTTCTTATGTCTGACTTCTTTGTCCCGAAGTCTCTGGGATGCCGCTCATTTAGATTGTCTACCCTGTCCATACTTCTCCCTCCACCAGTCACCGCAGACAAGGCCAGTGCGTCGGCGCTTTTATTTCCTGTCACTCTAGCTTGTCCCGTTGTGCACAGGAAAGCAAGTTTCTTGAGGTGGAGCTTCTGGATCCTGTCAACCAATTCTAGTCGAAGTTTTCAAGTTCTGATCTTCTTACGCATGCTCGTTGAATCTGTCGCTATCAATGCGCCAGATGCTTACACTTCTGTTTGGCTTATAAATGACATGTATAGTTGCTTGATTTTCCGGTAGGTTGGTTGTTTGGTTGATTTTGTTATGTATACTTGGCTTGATTGTGGTTTCTTTCTTTGGCTGGCTAGTTGTTGTTTGGCTAGATAGCAGATTTGTTGACTGGTTGGTTGCTGTGGTTTTGGTTTCGTTAGTTAGTTTGATGATTTTATTGGATGGTCGATTTGGCTGGTTGGTTGGCTGTAAATTTTTGGTAGAAAAATATGTAATTATTAGGTCCGTTGCTCTGACGTTCAGACGGTCTGATCCACGACAGTAGTCAATATGTGTTGGAGTGAACAATAAAGCCAACCGACTACATTTTGAGGATTAGGAATACGGCTTCTGGTCTATCCTAAGCTGTTACCACTAATCCAAGTAACCAATATCTTTTTCAACGTAATCAAGACACTGAACACCAGCCTTAAAAAAACAAAAATTTAAAATTAAAAAAAAAAAAAAAGAAATTTTAGTATTGATAAAACACAAAATCAACTTTAAGCTTCAGATCTTCAAGAGGATCTTGTAACAGCTTGCTATGCTGAGATGTTCCGCATTTGTCCTACACCGTGTATTTTTTTTAAAAAAATTCTTTTAGTCTTCCTCCCCAAAAGCCGGTCTCGCTGTTTCAAACTAGACTCACATTTTGTGTGTCAAATTCTTTTGTATATGACTGGTTGCATCATTATTTCTCCAAAATGCTGGCTTTTGTTCAGTCAAGATTTCTCTTGTCGATCTCAGGAAAAAGAGACGTATCAAATGTAAACGATTAAATTTGCTCAGTATGCTATCCTAGTTTGGTTCAAATTCACTCACTGGATACCTTTTTATAGGAGGGCTGCGTGGTCTAGAAGCATGGCGTTCGCCTCGAGTGCCGGAGGTCCCGAGATTAAGCCCCAGTTAAGGCTGAGAATTTTTTCACGTGGGCTTGTAGTAATTTTCCCCTGGTCTCTCAGTAGTGAGATCGAACGCCCGTGTATATTATAACGCACGTAACAATCTTTTGGCAGTTGGGAATCGAAAAGAGTAGCCTTACAGCGCCCCACGGGCACAATTTGTAAATGAAAATCTACCTAAAGTATTTCAGGATCCTTGCCTGTGCTACGGAGTTCGAGCACTGCGCTGAGATTCTTCGGATTCAGACTTGAGTTAGAAGTAGAACGGAGCACTTAAAGAGTTACCACCCTTGTGCCTCGATGTTGATCTGTCGTCTAAACCTAAACCTAAACCTTATCTCTTTGCCTGTGTAGGTCCGTGTAGGTCCACACTGAAGTCCTGGCTTGTCAATCTCTATTTGCAGGTTGTTGTGCGACGCCGAAACAAAGACAGCAGTGGTAGCCCCTTGCCTTCAGTCAACAGCAGTTATACTCACAGCAGTTCAGATTCTATCCAGCTGGCCTCGGTGATCAAGTCACGGCCTAACAGCGGGCTAGTCAACCCAGGCTTGGATATTCTCGAGCCAGTAATGTCCTGACTATTAAACTTGTGTATAATTTCACATGAGTCGTACACCTATTTGGGCAGTAATGTAGATAAAGATGGAGGAACTGATAGAGATATTAAAATAAGCATACAAAAGGCAAGAGGGGCTTTCATAGCACTAGGGAATTTGTGGAGGTCAAATGAAATTAAAAGAAATACTAAACTAAAAATTTTTAATTCTAATGTCAGATCAGTACTATTGTATAGGGCGGAAACATGGAGAACAACCAAGGCAATTACAAATAAATTACAGACATTCATTAACTGGTGCCTGCGCAGAATAGAGGGAATAAAATGGTATGATAGAATAACTAATGTAGAACTTTGGGAGAGAACTAAACAGGCTCCAGTGGATCAGGAGGTGAGGAAAAGACTCTGGCGTTGGATAGGGCACACACTGATAAAACAGGAGAACAGCATAACTAGAATGCCTTTGCATTGGAACCCACAGGGGTATAGGAATAAAGGAAGGCCAAAAAACACATGGAGAAATGAGCTAGAGAATGAGGTTAGAAAGATTGGGAGGACATAGGGAGAGCTCCATGCAATGGCGAAGAATAGAACGACTTGGCGTGAGTTGGTTGAGGGCCTATGCTCCATTGGGGGATAGAAAGGCAGAAGAAGAAGAAGAAAAAGAAGAAGAAGAAGAAGAAGAAGAAGAAGAAGAAGAAGAAGAAGAAGAAGAAGAAGAAGAAGAAGAAGAATTTCACATACACAGAGAAAGAAACAAACAAACACGTACACACAACCATAAATGTAAGCTACACACACACACAAATGTTTGCGCATGTGTGGGGGGTATGTTTGGGGGTTAATGTATATATAAATGTGTGTGTGTGTGTGTGTGCGTGCGTGCATATGTGTGTGTGTTTACGTTAAATAATGAATTTAAATGATGTGCTCTGAAACTGCAAATTTCAGAACCTCTGATTTATGAATTAAATCTCATTGCGGTTAACTATTTAATCAATGGTAGACCGGTATGGCTTTCGGTTTCTATGCAATCTTTTGAATCACAATTCGGTTAGATGTACTTATTCTGCTATAGTTAGTTTTCGAAGTTATCACCCAGAACTTGTTGTGTTTCTTTGCCTCACTTTCCATCAAGTTTGGTATACGTTACGTAATTCATTTGCCCCTGTAAACATTTTTGAAAAATCTTATCTGTATACGCCTCATTTCTAAATTTAAAAAAAAAAACATGGAAAGATATACAACCGAACAAAAAATAGACCAGCGAGCTTCACAATGTGAGAAACACAAATAGAAAGTCAACGTTGCGGCTACAGAGCCTTCTTCGGCACATTGCAAAACCACACGAATGCACTAAATCACTCAACTGACGTTTCCCGAAGCAGCAACGTTGGTGCCTTGCTAGTGAAACAAAACACGCGTACGGCCAAAGAATAAATGGCCCGTGAATTAAAATGACCGTAACTGTGGGATTATATGTGAAACTATGTCAAACAGTTCAGTCCTTTAGGTTTTGTGTACCCACGGAAAAAAAGGATTGTGCCATTTTTTTCTTCTAATAGTAGTACCAAGTTCTCATTTCTTTTCATTCATGCGTGTTTTTATTCTTTTTATTTCTTTACCTATTCTGCCTTTCAGGATAAAGTATTGAAGAGGCCTCTAGTGCGAGCCTTGGTATGTGCTACATAGATACCGCCAGACTTACATACAGTCTTGGGTATTCCGCCCATCCAACTTTTGCATAGGCGGCCACGCTTTCTTTTGCAGTTTTCTCAAAAACATAATTTACCTGTCATTAAGTGTCTCAACTGTATTGTCAATGAATTAGTTACACCGTTAGGAAATATATGATTTCCTAAGCCACTACAATACAGTTATAATGATCTCTCTTCAACATATTGTTTCATAACTGAAATGTCAATTTCATTACAGCCGGATCCGTCACATCCGATGAATTTTATGCAACTGTCCAACTTCTGCATGGACATGAGGAAAATTGAGGAAGAGTACGAGGTAGTGACTGTCTGTTTACCTGTTTGTATGTGTGCCTGTCGGTCAGGCTGCCTGTTTGTATGTGTACTTGTCGGTCATCTATCTGTTTGTATGTGTGCTTGTCAGTCAGGCTGCCTGTTTGTATGTGCGCCTATTGGTCGGGCTGCCTGTCTGTATGTGTGCTTGTCGGTCAGGCTGCCTGTTTGTATGTGTGCCTGTCGGTCTGGCTGCCTGTTTGTATGTGCGCTTGTCGGTCAGGCTGCCCGTTTCTATGTGTGCTTGTCGGTCGGGCTGCCTGTCTGTATGTGTGCTTGTCAGTCAAGCTGCCTGTTTGTATGTGTGCTTTTCAGTCAGACTGCCTGTTTGTATGTGTGCTTGTCGGTCGGGCTGCCTGTCTGTATGTGTGCTTGTCGGTCAGGCTGCCTGTTTGTATGTGTGCTTTTCAGTCAGACTGCCTGTTTGTATGTGCGCTTGTCGGTCGGGCTGCGTGTCTGTATGTGTGCCTGTCAGTCGGGCTGCCTGTTTGTATGTGTGCTTTTCAGTCAGACTGCCTGTTTGTATGTTTATCCTTAGGTGAGTCTGCCCCTCTTTCAATTTAATTATTTGTCTTTCTGTCTGTAGAGCTACATATTTACAGGGGATTGTCCTATGTATGTGTCTGTCGTTTAGTCCATCAGTGTGTAATTTTCTTTTTGTTTTTATCTGCCTGACTATGTATGAATGTATCTTTACTACTACACTCGTAGCACTGTGCATACATACTTCAGTCATTTCCTCTTTCACCTCTGTCCTAAAGCTATATTTGTATTTTGATAACCACGAAGAACCACGCAGGTGAACAAGGAAACAAAAAAATTGAAAATGAGGCAATACATATTATTGACAGCTCTTGGATTTCTCTACAGTGAACATCAGAATCAAGCTCTGCAGGTCCGCTACTTGACTAAAGGTTAAGTGAAACCACCCGACACCCATTTCACGAGGGATTGTTCGAGAGATCAAAATGACTTTAAAGAAACTAATCGTGCATGTTTGGTATTGAGAATGTCATCCAACTGGTTTGCAGCCTTACTGACCTGAATTGTGGATTTCAGTGGATACCTATACCTGATGCTCCCAATATTAACATACCAGCCCGTTTACCACTTTACAGAAGCTACAGGGAGTAGATTCCTGGTACGATGATTGGTGAAAATACAGATGAAGGTGATGTTGTAGTTTACACAGACGGACCAGTAATTCGATGAAAGAAAGCGATGTGGGTTGGCGTTAACAATGAGCTCATTGGGAAGGGGGGGGGGGGGAACCATCGAAGAGGTGAATGACACCTTTGCTGTTACTACTGTTACCGTCACAATGGAAACTGAGGCGGTAACAATGACATTAGCATGGTTGGGTACTCGAGAGTTTAGATGCCAGTGCATACTTTGTGTCTTCGTGAATGTGTTAAGAAAAATGCAGACAAGGTTCATCGCATAAGAATAGCTTGTAACACTAAGTACTTCTCGAATGCCTGGCATACCCTTCATGGGTGTACCAGGTTTTGCAATAACCAACAAACCGTTCCAGTATGGGACGCCATTATTCGTTATTTAAAAGCCTTACTCCGGCTGTTGCTGGGGCCCTAATATAACCTAACCTATGGGTTAAACAGAGTCTCTGGAAACTGTCCCCAAGTGAGTCTCATCCGAATGGTACCACTTTGTGTCACCGTGTGTTTATCGCTCAGTGTGATGTACTGGTGGGGTTGAATGTCAGTCAGTCAGGTATTCAAGACAACAAGCCTGTACTGCAGATTAACTTGCAGACATTGCGGGTTGCTATGGATGGCCCAACATTTGACATACGCCATGTTTTTAATGGCATGCGCAGCACTTGCCGTAAAGACAAAAACGGCAAGGGGCATGACTCCGTATTCCTGTCCAGGCTGATGGACACGGATGTACAGCCTGAAGCTGCAAGAAACGAACACTTCCCCAAGAGGAAATGACTGAACAATCAACATAGAACAGGCTTTGCCAGTTGTTTTACGCTTGTGAAACTTCTTAGGAGGAGATTGTAGCACCTACGGATTTTTTTTTCTAAAATAGGCACTAAGAAATAGTATAAGAAGTAAACGCAGCTGATCCTTGCTAGAGCTACGGCGTTTCATCTGTCATGCTACTGGTTGGCTTACAGCTGCTCACCGGAGAGAAACAGAGCTGTAAATATTGATTTTTAAAAATGCATCTCGATGCAGATTCGAACCTGAGACCTAAGGGTCATCATGCTAGAGTGTAGCCACTACGTCACCTTACCTCCCATTGATCCGTTACTCTCCATATAACATTCTCCATATCGCTCTGCTTTTCTGGTTGCTATGAATACGTTCTTGAAGTCTTTGTAAAACCTCTGGTCATTTGATTAAAGTAGAATTGATCTAGCTGTTCTGAATAAATTGCTACACTGCTTCTTCATCTGAAACAATTAAATGGTTACTGTTACAGAAACTACCACAAAGAATGCCACGTCCATCCATGGTGCCTGCCGGGGAGGAGGATAAAAACAGATATGCAAACATTCTGCCTCGTAAGTTTACAAAGTTCTACTTTCACACAGAAATAACAGTGTCCTTGTTCTGTAGCAAAATATGAAATATTTGTGTTTTGTGGTGAAGATATATATATAATGTAAAGTAAAAAAAGTAAAGGACCCTTTTCCCCGCCATTAGGCGTATAGGGCTAGACCTATATTTTTATAGACCAATCGGCACAAGATGGGTGATGTGGTCAGCATCACACCGGCCGCCTTTACTTCCCAGACTGCACCCGGTACCCACTCAAGGCTGGGTCGACCTGAGAGTCAAGGTCCTTTCTGAAAATAGTCCGGCTTCGCCAGATAGTGAACCCACGACTTTCCGATCCGCGGCGAGCGTCTAGCCGCTCTGCCACGGCGACTCCCATTTATATTATGTCTTGGAGGGAATGATGCACCTATGTGTGACCAGAGGGTCTGGCTGGGTCATACACTCAGAGGAAAGACAAGACGGACGTATAACCAAACGGTGACCAGTACTATCAATGGTCGTCATAGATATCAATAACTCTCCCCGATTAATCTGTGGTTAATATGGAAGCCTCCTGTCTTCCTGACATACCGTCGTGAATGTGTCTCTTTTCAATCAATCCCTTCTGCGGACACACCTTCTGACCCACAGTGCAGTATAAATAGTAAACCCAAATGTGGCTTGTGAGACACATTCACAACCAACAGGGATGAGGTCAAACCTCAAGTGTACTTACCCTCATGTACAACATTTAGTGTAATCTGTGGTTACTCTCAGTGAATATTCAGAATAGTAATAAAAATCAACATCTGTTTTATAAATACCAAACCAAAAATAAGATCCATGTTCCAAAAATAAATTCAAAGTTCTAAAAAAAAAAAAAAAAAATCCTAAAATTAAATTTTAGTAAGATACCGTCTTTAAAAAAAAACCTATAGTCTACAATTCGCCTTGTTTATATTCCAATCACAATTACATTTACATTTATGCTTACATCTTTATAATTACTTAGTCACAT
Organism: Candidula unifasciata; assembly: GCA_905116865.2. Classification (NCBI taxonomy): domain Eukaryota; kingdom Metazoa; phylum Mollusca; class Gastropoda; order Stylommatophora; family Geomitridae; genus Candidula; species Candidula unifasciata. The sequence goes on from CAJHNH020002802.1 coordinate 674,220, forward strand.
ACTTCATGCAGCAAGTTGGCAGTTGCGCTGTCATCCACCAAAACCCAAATGTGGTTGACTTCACAACAAACAACCCGTTGCATTCAACATTTACATATTGTTTAGTTTTTTCAAAGAATAAAAAAAAAAAAAACTAACTTTAACTTTAACATGAAAAACCTAAAAGAAAGAAAAAAAGAATTGTTATCTTTTATGTCTTAACTTATGAGAACAAAATAGAAAGGAAACAGTAAAAAAAAAAATACTTCTCAGTCTAAGTGAAAAATGTTACAAATCAAAATAAAATAAAATATACATATACATTATAATTATAAGCCAAAGTATTTAAATGCCAAATGAAATGTAGGTATGAAATACATAATATGTGTATATATAATAAACCAAATAAGTCGTACAACATATACATTACATTGCACAACACATATGACCTAACAAATACAGTACATAACAAATATGACATATAACATATATATTAGACAACAAATATCACACGTAACATATATATTAATACACATTATACCCTGCTGTATGCATTACCCAACAGATATTAAATAGTGTGTGCAATATGGAATATACACATAGTAATACTATATCACATAAGCTTGCACACAATTTTATTTCACTTTCATTCCTCTCACACACTCTGAAGAACCTTGATCCATGATTCAAATGACGTCCAGAACCATTGAAAACTGTTCATCCCGAAATAAATTCACACAGTTTATTCTTTGGTATTTTCGGAAGAGGAATACCAAATATTTCCATGTTCAGGTTAGTCTTGGAATCAACACAGTCAAAATTTGGAATTTCTTTAAGAGTTCTGTTGACTTAAGGTAAATCTTTGTTAGGAGAGGTACGAGATGTAGAAATAGTTCAAGTATATTGGGACTTGTTCCTTTTGAACTGTCAATTTCCCCCGCACTGCACTCCCATAGCCGAACTGGCCTCTGACAATGCCCAATACGCCTGTATGCACGGAAAAAGGCCCTTTACTTTTTTACTTTTTACATTTATTATAGGTGACTTTCTGAGTCCCGTGACTGTGTTTACGTGTACCGTTAACACACTCCTACCACCTTCATCAGAAACTGCTCCCTGCTTCGTAATGCCGTGGTGCCGGGTTCGATCCCAGCTGCAGGCCATGCGCCTTGTGTTAATTTCGACAGCGGTATCAGCGAGCCGACCGTCAAGCAAGCAATGGCAAACTTCTGGACATAAATTGCCTAGAGAAACCACACAACAGCCAGGTGCTGCTGGCGTTGGTTCTGCAAAGTCCTGTAAAGGATACGCAACTAACCACGAGTCGACCAATTAGGGGTGTTTTCTACGAAGTTGGAGTACATCTGCCTGAGATTCAAAGAACCAACAGTCTACATGCGAATAAGCCAAATGTGTAAAACAGATGTGCACGTAAAAGCTCAAACGATGGAATAAGGCTAAAGTTCAGAAGTGGACGAACAAGCAGATTTTTCTGCCGGAATTTATAGTCGGTGAACGCGAATAAGAAGATACATAAAAAATACGGATTGTGATTCTATAAAGTTTATGACAAGAAAGATACACCTATTGAATAAATGATTTGATTTGATTTGATTCAAGAATCGATATCACAGCACTCGGTGCATTCCCATATGCCCTCTGTCCCCATCTTCAGCAACCAGCGAAGAGTTCCAATACTAATGGTGCCAATAGCATTTTGATTAAACGTCCTTCCTGCCTTTCCTCTGAGCCTCGAGCATCTGCCAGAATCTCTCGTCACCCCCCCCCCCCCACCCCACCCCCTGCATCAATCTTACCAGACTGTGGTGATCCATCTTCTCCGAACTGTACACGCTCTCTGACAAGGCATTCACCACGTCTGCCTTATCATGCATCAGTATTCCATCAAGCTGTGCAGAGCCAACCAGTCTGTACGCGTGTTTATTTCCCAACATACCGGCATTCCCTGGTGAAAAAAATCCAGACAATACTCCTCACCCGTGTCCTCCGCAGCGAGGCATGCCACTCTGCACGAAGCATGCCTGTCCTGATCTTCCTCAGCAAGCTTTCTGAGTCAGTTACAATCACGAATTGTGTGTGTGTCTTATCTAGCCAGCGGAAAGCTGCAGTGCCCGCCTCCACATACATTCTTAAGCTGGTTGTTGTGGTATCATATGTTAGGCTCTCCTGCACCAAAAGTCAATTGAATGAATGCCAGAGATAAGTAAGTCAGTGAACTAATAATAAAAAGAATATTTATCAGATGTTATTGCTAAGTGAGACAGTATTACTTCTACAGTTGTGCATACAAGAGTAAAACTGTTACAAGATGGCCCTGTTCCAAGATCGTCATACATCAACGCTAACTACGTCACTGTGAGTCCGATTTTGTCATTTGTGTTTTAACATGTGCTATGTTTTGTGGTAGATTAACTGGTTATCAATCACGACAGGTACTTGAAAAAAAATGAAAAAAGATTTCAGAAACGCTAAACAGCACGATGGTCGAGGTGGTCAGAAGAGCAGGAAGCCGAACCACATATTTTCCTCGTCACCTGAGACGATAGAAAATGAAGTGAGAAAGATGAATCTCCGAAATTTTTTTTTTATTTCATCGCGATAGTAAATTGATGAAATCATCTCCTGAGTGTCGAATAGTTAATAAGAAAATATATACCTAATATTCCTAATGGTAAAAAAAAAAAACCTTATTCTTTACAACAGGATGTGCACGAATGGTATCTATATTTTACTTTAGGGAAAGATACATTATACGAGACATGCATTATACCTGTAGATCTTGACCAAACCTTCATTCTTATTGTGCTATTCAAAGTATTTGGAAGATTGTGGCCAGGATTCTGCAATAATTACTAGGTCGAGCTAACTGGATATATGGAGCTAAACCCACGTCTCCCATGATCAAACTATGTTCGATGCCTGCCCGTTCTAGTACCACACTGTTGTCTTCGCTCCCTCAAGAATGTTCTTGAACCAATTCTATGAAACCGTGTCAACAGTTAAACAATCTCGTTGTTGGCGCTTATATGTCTTTTCACATGATAAGGTTCCACTGTTCTATAGGGAGAGGCATAGGAATAAGAGACCATGGCGATGTCGAGTGTGACCAGCAAGACCCGCTCTGGTTAGCAAGACTCTTCCCCAATAAACGTCTGAGATCTCAGGACCACTGTTGGCATCACATGCATTTGGCATGTTTCTTCTCAGAAGCTTAGCTCAGATATTGCTATCTTCTGTCCTTTTATCTTTGTATCTATTCCCTTTTTAGTTTTGCAGACCACACAGTACGATCCATATGATCCATTAAGTTCTTTGGACACGTTGATATTGGTTTGAAATAAATGACATATATGAGTCTAAACGACTTCCTCCGCTCGCTCCTATAGGGACCAAACAACCAGTGTCAGTATTACATTGCCACCCAGGCTCCCACCGAAAAGACCACAATTGATTTCTGGACCATGAGTTTGGCAACAAGGATGCCAGACTATTGTCATGCTTACGGACATGGAGGAACAGGGGCAGGTATGTTTATTTTCCTTCTGCCTTTATGCTTTGAATGATCACGTTTATATTTTCCTTCTCCCTTTATGCTTTGAATGATCACGTCTTTATTTTCCTTCTGTCTTAATGCTTTGAATGATCACGTTTATATTTTCCTTCTGCCTTTATGCTTTGAATGATCACATTTATATTTTCCCTCTGCCTTTATGCTTTAAATTATCACGTTTATATTTTCCTTCTGCCTTTATGCTTTGAGTGATCACGTTTATATTTTCCTTCTGCCTTTATGCTTTGAGTGATCACGTTTATATTTTCCTTCTGGCTTCATGCTTTGAATGATCACGTTTATATTTTCCTTCTGCCTTTAGGCTTTGAATGATCACGTTTATATTTTCCTTCTGTTTTTATACTTTAAACGATCACGTTCATATTTTCTCTCTGCCTTTATGTTTTAAATGATCACGTTTATATTTTCCTTCTGCCTTTAGGCTTTGAATGATCACGTTTATATTTTCCTTCTGTTTTTATACTTTAAACGATCACGTTCATATTTTCCTTCTGCCTTTATGTTTTAAATGATCACGTTTATATTTTCCTTCTGCCTTTATGCTTAGAATGATCACGTTTTTATTTTCCCTTTCTCATTATGCTTTAAATTATTACGAATGACTCACTTAAGAGGAATAATGCGTACTGGAAGAAGGTGGACTGGCGATATTAATGACAGAGCAGATGCAAGTAGAATTACATATGGAGCCGTGATCTTCATTACCACGCTGCAGAAGTTAAAAGAACGTCATAATGACTGTCTCATTCAGTTGACAGTGCGTTGCTTCCATAACTACAACATCATTTAAGAAGGGTAGAAAAAAAAAATAACAGTCCTCATCGACATAGACGAAAGTCGTAAACTTAGTAGAACAATTAGACATAGACAGTTACTGTTTTGTGTGTGTGTGTGTGTTGTTGTTGTTGTTGTTGTTGTTGTTGTTGTTGTTGTTGGCATATAATGCAGAAGAATAGACTAGAGAACTTGGTAACAACTGTAAAGATGATGAAAAGAGAGTAAGAGGGAGGCAAAGAGATAAGTACCTGAATAGCCCGGCCGGATGGATGGGGCAAGACAAAACCACTGAACTGATCCGTTATTCTGCTGATCGTTCGAGATGAAGAAACGTTACAGCTTACGCTTACCAGTACTACACATGAAGATGATTATATCTTTTTCATCTGCACTGACCGATTGTGAACATGGATATTATCAGACGATGTCTCGTGATAAAGAGAAGTAGATTACTGCTTGACTGTCGCTAAATAAATCTGCCCACTGAAGGGTCATCACACTTTTAGACTTCTTTGCTCTTACATTAAATTCTGCATCTACTTCTCCTTAATGGGTAATTCTAGCGACACACTATTTTAAACAAGCTTGTTTTTGCATTAAATGTAACATCTAACGTAACATTTCATTTAATAATATGTAGCTCTGTCTTTAGGTTACACCCGCGATTTGTGATCCCGATATATCTGGTTCGGTTAAACTGTAGGCGATGTTGCAGCAGACCGGTTTGTGTTGATTTCCAGTTGTATGCTGATCGTTCTGAATGTTAAAACCACAAACAACCAACGTTTGTTGGGGATTGTGTATGTGAGTGTGTATGAGTATGTGTATATATATATATATATATATATATATATATATATATATATATATATATATATATATATATATATATGTGTGTGTGTGTGTGTGTGTGTGTGTGTGTGTTTGCGTGCGCGCCCAACGTCAACGTCCTTTACTGGATATAAAACGCAGCAATCTTGGTCGAATCCCCTTCAACTTTCCCCCAACATCATTACCCAATATTTTCTAGCTGAATGGTGGAGAAAGGCATGATCCGCGCAGAGTGGCAAGCATCGCATCAGAGACAGTCAGTGTTCTTTGAATATTTTCTCCAGGGGACAATGGTGTGTTGGGAAACGAGCAGGCAGACAGACTGGCTGGTTCTACACCACGTTGTGGTGAAATAATGTCTGACAAGCTACATGTTTTGGGAGATTTTTTAGAGCGAGTGAACAGTAGGGAGCCACAAACAGATCATTAAGTGTCTGAGGAGAATGGCGCTCTGGGGAGTAACCGGAGGATTCAACCGATCGCAAGGGAAAGGCTAGACGGAGGTAGAATTAGAAAGTTACTGGTACCATCGGAACTCTTCGCCTGGGGACGGAAAGCTTATGGGAGTGTTTCGATTGTCATCATGTCGATTCAACATTCATCAGCATTCAACATTCAACAACATTCAGCATTCAATAACATTCAACATTGAACAACATTCAACATTCAACAATAATCATCACAGCAGTTGACAGATCCCCATCATGGCAATAAAATACCTGTGGTTTATGTAGGTGTGTGTATTTGTGTGCGTTGGCGTGTTTCTGTAAGTGGTGTGTGTGTGGCCGTGTAAACTAACTCACCACATATATGTGTATGTGTGTAATACATACTGCCTATTTGATTTTTATATCTGCACCAGATCAAATGTGCCAGTTACTGGCCGGAACTTGTTGGGAAAAGTGCAGCTCACAAATATGGTGACTTTCTTATAGAGCTGATTCGGAAAGATGTTCATCAAGAATACATCGTCTCTCAACTGGAGATCAATAACCAAAGGGTAAATGACTTTTGTAACACTTTGCCGCTATAGTGTAACATTTAGTATAACTACTTGTCTTTTGTAACACTTTGCCACCGTATTGTAACATTCTATATAACTGTTACAGGACTGAACGGGGTTTCTGCGATTTGCTGCTTGTTGATTTTCATCCGAATAGTGACACTTTTAGTCACGATGTCGATCTGTCATGAATGGTGATAGAAAAAAACAAAAACAAGGGCGGTGGTAGGGTTATGCATTTGTTGATGGCTCACCATAAATTTGCAGCAACAAAATGATGGTAATGGATTACTCGTTTACGGTGCATCGGCGACCGGGTCACTCAGTGGCTCGCTGGTAGGCGACAGTCGGGACAGTATTTCGGTCTACACTATTTGGGTCAGTCTCCTTTGATTGCGTCAACACTGCGTGATTCCTTTTCAGGGTTTCTTGGTGGCTCGCAGTGCCAAGCTTTTTTATATGGCGCACATAACCTAGTCACAATTATAACCAAAAGCTCTCCTTTCGGCGAAGCTTGTTAAGGGGTCACTATACGAAAAAATTTTATTTTTTTATTTACAGACTTAGAGCAGTTATTTTATAATGGTCGTTTGTAGGGATACATGTTATTACATTTGTATACTTAAAGTGTTAAAAAATCATAGTTGTCATGGCAATAACCGCCTTCTTGTGAAAAAAACAATATGTACTTAAAATCCTAAAATTTCAAAAACAAACCTAGATATTCAAAAATAGATGATGGATCCATGACCTTTTATCTTATTTAGAGGTACAGGTCTAGATTAGTTACTTTAAACATGTTTTTAAATATTTTTCGTAGAATATTAAAATGTAGGTTTATTGAAAAAGTCAAAAAATCGAGCATCATAAGACAATAATCATATTTTAGAAAACAAAATCTTTCTAAAATCTACTTTTAGATAGACCAGTCCCTATAATTTTGTTTATGGAGTATGCATACAAAATTTCATGTTTTTACTCTTTATATTAGCTTAGATTTTAGGATTTCACACACACAGCAAACTGAAATATAGAGATTTTAGAAAACTGACTTTTAAACTTTTTTTTATCTTAAAAAAGTACACGAGGTGGTGTCGTTAGTATAAACTTTTCAATGCTAAATTGTTTACAAATGACATAAATTTTGTGAGTCATCTATTCTACGAATGCCGAACTTTACAAAAACGAACACGTTGAAAAAATGATATTTTTGACATAAATTGGGAAAAATGCCATGTAGTGACCCCTTAAACGTGAGTAGTAGTAGGCGCGAAGCATTTAAGCAAGTCTTTTACGTCCGGTTCTGAACGTTGTAGGCTCAGCTTCAGACAAGATTTGTGCACTTGTTTATCCTGGATGTTTTTTTTAGCCTCAGTAAATCGCCAGCAGTTGATGTCTGTTTAAAAAAAAAGCGTTTTTTAAACCCATTCAGTACTAGTTAGAAATTGAACATTACTTACCGTCGTTCTAACCAGGTGATTGTATTTGAAAACCAGTGATCTGTATGATTTAGAGGAATTAAAATAACAACACTATTGGGCCAAAACAATTAAACTAACAATTCAGATATTATTGTTTGTTTAAACAACTATCTCATGGGGAAAAAAAAGGCAATCAGAGAAACAAGCAGTTACTGGACTAAGCAAGGAATATAGTAATCTTTGTTTCGAACACAAAGTTAAGCAGCGAGATACAACTCATAAATGCGCAAAATAAAACCACGTTTCGCCCTTTAATATACAATTAAAATACATATAAACTGAAAAAACAGCATATGAGAGAACAAGAGATAACACAGTTTGGCTTAAATATTCGTTGCAAATTGTACCTCTATTGCTGCGTTATGAAAATATACACCTTCATGACAGAATCATTGAAATTTTCTTTAATAAAGATGCAGCAAGTTTGAGTAAACTTTTCCAAAAGGCAGATATAAAGGGAACTCTGTAGCTTCAGCGACGATCTCTAAAGGTATCTGTAAAAGTTGCATTCATGAACTGTACGATGTAGCTGGGAAACGAATCCACGACCTTAAGAGCCCGAGGCAAGAGGCTTCACCACTTCGCCATGGAGACTCCTTTTGACAAAGAGGAGGATGACTTCACACCCCTTCGACTATTAGAAAAATCTACGCCACTTTAACCTGTGTGCAATCTGCAATAAATTACAACTTTTAATATTGAAAGAGTTAAGTGATCTATGCTTTGTACCTACGTGTGCTTTCAGAAAATCGAAACCAGACAAATCGATCATTTCTGGTATACCTGCTGGCCTCCACACGGACTGCCAGAGCCCATTTCATTGGTCAAGCTCGTCCTTGATGTCCGGCCAAAATATGAGAGCGGTACCTCACCATTGGTGGTTCACTGCAGGTCTGTGTCGTGCAGTTAGGTCTTGTTGGTTTCAACTTAGTCTGATTTCCTCATTTGCATTCATCTTTTACCTCCTTACCTAGTACGTTTTTTCTTCTTCCATCAGCCCCTACCTTTTCCTTCCTTTTTTTTCCTTCTAGTGCTTCGTTATTGTAACTATTCGTTCCTCTGGAATTCTATTTCGTGTAAATATGTTTAAGATGAGGGAGCTATACCGTGCACACTTAGACCTGCTTGTTTGTGTTATGTGTTTTTCGCTAAAATGTTACATTATTTTAAAAACATTAGTCAGACTCTATGTGTGTGTGCGTGATCTTGTGTTTGTATGTTCGTGCATGTGAGTGTGTGCGTGATCCTGTGTTTGTATGTTCGTGCATGTGAGTGTGTGCGTGATCCTGTGTTTGTATGTTCGTGCATGTGAGTGTGTGCGTGATCCTGTGTTTGTATGTTCGTGCATGTGAGTGTGTGCGTGATCCTGTGTTTGTATATTCGTGCATGTGAGTGTGTGTGTGATCTTGTGTATGTATATTCGTGCATGTGAGTGTGTGCGTGATCTTGTGTTTGTATGTTCGTGCATGTGAGTGTGTGCGTGATCCTGTGTTTGTATATTCGTGCATGTGAGTGTGTGCGTGATCCTGTGTTTGTATATTCGTGCATGTGAGTGTGTGCGTGATCCTGTGTTTGTATGTCGTGCATGTGAGTGTGTGCGTGATCCTGTGTTTGTATGTTCGTGCATGTGAGTGTGTGCGTGAGATGTTTATACAGGACTTATATAATAATCATTTCTTTTGTACATTAATATGTTTAAGTCGGTGCACGTTTGTGATCAGATAATTTATTTGGAGTGTTATGTCAGTGCAGGTTTTAGTATGTAGGTTTTACCCTACCACAGAAAGTGCAACCGTGCGGAGGGGGATCACCCGAGCAGAGGTCCCAGGAACCCAGTTTAACCTTTAGGTTATATTAGAGCCCCTGGAAAAAGCCACGGTGTGGCTTCAAAAAAACGAAAAATTGCTTATAAGCAATAGTGCTGGTTTTGGGATCGTATGATTTTTATTCGGTGTTTTGTAAGTGCACGTTCTATGATCAGATGATTTATATGGAGGTGTTATGTCAGTGCCTTTGTGTGATCAGATGATTTATATGGAGGTGTTATGTCAGTGCCTTTGTGTGATCAGATGATTTATATGGAGGTGTTATGTCAGTGCTTTTGTGTGATCAGATGATTTATATGGGTATTATGTCAGTGCATGTTTGTGATCAGATAATTTATATGGGTATTATGTCAGTGCATGTTTGTGATCAGATGATTTATATGGGTATTATGTCAGTGATGGATTTATAAGGTGTTATAGTGCATTTATATGGGTATTATGTCAGTGCATGTTTGTGATCAGATAATTTATATGGGTATTATGTCAGTGCATGTTTGTGATCAGATAATTTATATGAGTATTATGTCAGTGCATGTTTGTGATCAGATAATTTATATGGGTATTATGTCAGTGCATGTTTGTGATCAGATAATTTATATGAGTATTATGTCAGTTTTTTGGATCTGGAAAAGGCATTTGACAAGGTACCCTGGAACAAGCTCTGGGACTGCTTGGCAGGGAAAAACATCCCAGCACCCCTGATCAGTGCAATACAGAGTTTCTACAAAAAGTGCAGAAATTATGTAAGAACAGCAGACCAAAAGTCAGAAGAATTTAAGACCACCAGCGGTGTTAGACAAGGTGATATTCTCTCACCTTACCTCTTCATTCTTATGATGGATGATGTCATCAAAGACCTGTAAGGAGAAGACAAAGAAGTACTCTGTAGGGTACTGGAGATGAGACCAATCTGTATATCAGAGCTGGCTTTTGCAGACGATGTGGCCCTGATAGCTAAATCAGAGGCACACCTTCAGTCCAACTTACTTGTCTGGAAGGAAGAGCTTGAAAAGAAAGGGATGACCATCAGTGTCTCCAAAACTAAAACCATGGTGATCTCAAGAGAGGAGAAGAAACACCAGATCATGATGGGTCAGTATGCGTTGGAGCAGGTTAACCAGTTTCAATACCTTGGAGTTGTATTAGACCAAAATGGAGGCATTAAGACTGAGCTGGCTACACGAAAAGCAGCTGCTGGGAGACTCTTCCAGGCCATAAACCGAGGGTTTCTTAGCAAAAAGAGAATTGGCAAGAGAACGAAAATGGCTGTTTACCGCTCTACCTATGTACCAGTCCTGACCTATGGGTGTGAGTCATGGGCAATGACAAACAGCTCACAGAAGCCAGCTGCAGGCCTCGGAAATGAGATACCTGAGAAAGGTGGTCCAAGTGACAAGAAGGGACAAAGTCCGCAATCAGAACAATACGTCAAGATCTTGATACCCAGCCCTTACTAACCCGAGTGGATCAGTCACAGTTACGATGGTTTGGACATGTGTGCAGAATGGGAGAAAATCGGCCACCATGGCAAGCATGGGAGGCTAAGAACCAGGGAACCAGACCTCCGGGACGACCCAGGGTGCGCTGGGAAGACAACATCCGACAGTCCCTGACTGACAGAGGACTGGAATGGAACAAAGCCAGAAAGAAAACTGCTGATAGAGACGTCTGGCGATCTCTCTGGCAAACCTCTACACCCCAAGGTAGAAGAGGAGCGACTAAGTAAGTAAGTAAGTAAGATTATGTCAGTGCATGTTTGTGATCAGATAATTTATATGGGTATTATGTCAATGCATGTTTGTGATCAGATAATTTATATGGGTATTATGTCAGTGCATGTTTGTGATCAGATAATTTATATGGGTATTATGTCAGTGCATGTTTGTGATCAGATAATTTATATGAGTATTATGTCAGTGCATGTTTGTGATCAGATAAGTTATATGGGTATTATGTCAGTGCATGTTTGTGATCAGATAATTTATATGGGTATTATGTCAGTGCATGTTTGTGATCAGATGATTTATATGGGTATGATGTCAGTGCATGTTTGTGATCAGATAATTTATATGGGTATTATGTCAGTGCATGTTTGTGATCAGATGATTTATATGGGTATTATGTAGGGCTGTACCGAATATTCGCTGGGTGACTTCAACGGGAGGGTAGGAAATAACAGAAGAGAATACGAACAGTTTTTAGGTCCACATGCAGCTAAGAACAGTGATAGAAATGGAAATGGGCAAAGAATATTGGATCTATGCAGCCAGCACAATCTTTTTATTACAAACACATTCTTTGATCATAGAGATTCACAACTTTACACTTGGTACAAATGGAATGATGTCTCCATCAAGAGCCAGATTGACTTTATTCTTACCATTGTTCAAGGAAGAAGGAGAATTCATGATTCAAGAGCAATCCCTAATGGTCTATGTGACACTGACTATAAAATAGTTGTGTTAACAGCAAAACATCTTACATTAAAGAAACACAGAAAGAAATTAACCAAAAACAAGGTTCTCATCAAGATAGCAAATCTGAAAAAGGAAGGAGTAAAAGAACAGTTACAACAGAAAGTAGAGACAGCATTCAAACAACTTCCACATGTGGTTGGCAATATTGAAGAAGAATGGAGTAAATATGCTTAGTATTGCAGAAGAATTATTTGGAAAACGGAAGAGTGGAAACAAACGGGGAAATAACAAATATTCAACTTGGTGGTGCGAAGAAGTAAAAGACGCAATTAAAAAGAAAAAGGACTTACATAAACAGTGGATAAAATCAAAGAAAGAAAAATATTATATAAACTATAGACTGCAAAGGAGAGAAATCAACAGGAGTGTCAAGAAAGTAAAACAAGCATCATGGGAACGTTTCGGTGAGTCTTTGGCAGAAAATGAGAAAACAGCCAGCAGAAAAGTTTTCAAAGTAGTTAAAAATATGCGGAAAAGAGATGAGAGCTACAACCCCACTGAAATAATTAATGGTGAGACAGGAAGGCCATTGATAGATCCACCTGAGATAGCAGAAAGATGGAGGAAATACTTCAATGAACTCTTTAATCCTCTTGGAGGTCATCAGGAAAGAACAACTGAAGAGCACAGAGCAACAGTGTTAGAACCACACATACTAATGGATGAAATAGAAAAAGTCATTAAGCAGTCTCCCAAATATAAAGCACCAGGAGCTGATAGATTACCAACAGAAATAATTCAAACAGCAGGTGAAAGCAGCATCAGATGGCTCCACAGAATATTTAATGCAACGTGGGTACAACAAACTGCCCCTATTGATTGGCAACATGCAATAGTTATACCATTGTGGAAGAACAAAGGAAGCAAACGAGAATGCGGTCAATAACGAGGCATCTCTCTTTTAAGCCATGTTGGCAAAATGTATGCCAAGATAATAGAAACAAGACTGAGACCAGTAATAGAACCACAGCTGGCAGAAGAACAGATGGGATTTAGGAGAAATAGAAGCTGCACAGATGCAATCTTCACACTTAAACAGTTAATAGAAAAGAACATTGAATACAATAAGAACTTATTTGTGGCATTCGTAGACCAGGAGAAGGCATTTGACAGAGTCGACAGACAATTATTATGGAAAGTAATGGCAAGATATGGAGTAAGCGAACACCTCATCGAAGTGTGCAAAGGTTTATACAAGGATTGTAAAAGTGTAGTTATAGGAATAAACTCACAGGGAGCAAGTACAGCAGGGATCTACCAGTCGTCAGTAGAAATTATCCTCGTCGACAAGCGTTTCGGCCCACGATTCCTAGACACATTCGCAGGTGGGCCCACCTGAGTTCATGAAGCTCAGGGCTGGTACCCTGCTGCACGAGATTACTGGATGGTGTTTTTCTTTCGGATAGGGACAAGACGACTTGGTGGTTTCGCAGAAGGTACTGTGAGATAAGAAGTCGTTGCAGCAGCCTAATTAGAACAGTCAGCATGCCTGGACGACCGAGCGACAAGCTTACGTTTGGTTTACCGGACACATGTTGGACTTTTATTAGCAGGTGGTTGAGGATCACTGGCAGACAATTCGGACATGATGGACTTTCAAGGGGTGAGAAACCCTTTTCCGCTAGACACCCGGACCAGCTCACCGAGGCCCGTCCCCTACGTTGTTCCGTTGCGTCCAAAGCCAACTCTAAGCCCTTTCGGCTACCTCGCCCAGTTTTTGAGTGTTCGTTTCCGTTCATTACCGCGCAATCCTAGTTCTTTAACCACATTGTAGAGCGAAGTTCCCGTCAGGGAACATCTCATCCATTCACAGTAACATCTGGAGTAAGACAGGGGTGTGTCTTATCACCACTGCTGTTTATCACCTACATCGACAGTATATGCAAGAATGCCAAGCCAATGAATGAAAATGTTAGTAAGATCAGCGAATTACTTTTTGCAGATGACCAGGCCTTGATAGCAGATACAGCCATGAAATTGCAACAACATCTAACATCCATAAATGAAAAATGTAAAACAGATAATATGAGAATCAACACTGAAAAGACAGAAGTAATGTCAATAGGAAAAAAGAAGACAGATCTAAACATAGCAATAGAGTACAAAGGCATTAAACAGGCATCTGAGTTTAAATATCTGGGAACTACATTTACCGAAGATGGGAAATTGGATAAAGAAATTAACATTAGATGCAGTAAAGCAAACCAAGTATTGTGGCAGCTAGTCCCCCTCTTACAGCATAAGACAATCCCAATCAGCACAAAGAGACAACTTATTCAAAGCATATTTATTCCAACTCTGTGCTACCAGTGCCAGACATGGTCACTCACAGCAAACCATAAAAGAAAATTAGTAACCATGGAAACGAGATGTTTGAGAAGGGCTGTAGGTGTGACCATAAGAGATAAGATCAGGAATGAGATCATAAGAGAAAAAGTCGGCACAGAACCAATTCTAAATTACATACAAAGACAGCAAGTGAAGTGGTTTGCCCACTTAGAGAGAATGCTTTGTGACGCCATACCATACAAAGCATACATGGAAAGAGAAGAAGGACGTAGAGCAAGAGGTAGACCAAGATGGAAGGATAATATCAGAGAAACTCTACAAAAGCACGATGTGCCTACGGTCAAGGCAGCCAGAAGAGCTAGAAACAGAACCTTTTATCTCCCTCGACACCCACAGCGGTAAAAGAGGAAGTGAAGAAGAAGAAGAAGAAGAAGAAGAAGAAGAAGAAGAAGAAGAAGAAGAAGAAGAAGAAGAAGAAGAAGAAGAAGAAGAAGAAAACTTCAGCCCACATTTGACATTATAGATGTTTTATTTTTTTTAAGATCTATTTTAGACACGAAAGTGGAAGAATGGCCTCAGTCTGAATAGTGGGAAGACAGAAGTAATGGTGGTATCAAAGAAAATAATTATTTCGAAATGTGTAATAAAAGTCGATGGTTTTATTTTGGTAGAGGTACAGACATTTAAGTATCTGGGCACATGGATAACATCAGATGGAAGATGCATTACTGAAATAATAAACAGAATAGGACAGTCAAAAACTGCATTTTATAAAGTGAAGATTCTTGACAGTCTTGTTGCATGGCATGGAGGTGTGTCAGCACACGAACTAAAACATGCTGCAGGAGATCTCAAATTGTGGCCTGGTATGATCGCCCATGCGAAGCACCTGATGATGATGCTTCACTATTTGTATTCGGCCGAATAGTTGGTCCAGCTATTCGTATTCGGCCGAATAGTGAAAATCACTATTCGGTACAGCACTAGTATTATGTCAGTGCACGTTTGTTATCAAATGATTTATATGGGGGGTGTTTTTTCAGTGCCTTTGTGTGATCAGATGATAAATTTGGGTGTTATATCAGTGCCTTTGTGTGATTAGATGATTTATATTTGGGTATTATGCCAGTGCCTTTGTGTGATTAGATGATTTATATGGGGAATAATGTCACTGAACGTTTGTGATCAGACAATTGATATGGTATCATTTTCCCAATTCATCAGCCCGGGGACTGGTCGGACATGCACGTTCATCGCTCTTGATTTGTGCATGAAACAGTTTGAAACTAAAAGTATTGTGGATGTAATGAAGACTGTTCATTCTATACGTCAGGAACGTGCAGGTGCTATTCAGAACAAGGAACAGTATACCCTGTTGTACAATGTAAGTTTTAATCTGTTTTAAAGGTATTTGGGCTCTTTTGGATTATGTTGCAGAACCAGTCCCATCATTGCTGCGGCTGTTTGTGATTACATTAGGCAATTTTACGCTCAGTGGTTTGCCACTGCATTTGAACGGTCGGCTCTTGATAACATTGTCTACTCGTGTGGGTTTCCTGGGTCTTATTGTAAGGAGGGGAGAGGAAAGAATAGACCCGCTGTCCCTGAATAAGCATATTGTAAGAGTCGACTAATTAGAGATGATTCCTTTAAAGTCGGATTCAATCAGTCTCAATAGTGATCAACCAACAGTCTGCATCCAGATAAGCCGAATTTGTAAAGTGACTGTGCATGCAACACTCAGCTTCATGATCACGACTAAAGTCCAGAAGTGGATGAACAACCAGAATTTTCCCCTGGAGTTTACAGCTGGTAAATGCGAACTAGTAGGAGATACTACCGTCGAAACTAGCACAGTGTGGTCTACTGCCAAATCACTTGCAGCTGGCATCGAAACAAGTACCTCGGTGTTACAAAGAGCGTTCCCAACGCCCAAGCCATATACGTAGACAGGTTTGGACAGTGTGGAGAATGGCGATGCGAGAAGTTACTAGGGGATCTGGCCGATGCTCAACACTCAAGGGAAAGGCGAGGCAGATGTACAATTAGACAGTTACTGATACCATCGGAATTGGAATACGTCGCTTGCTGTTGAAGATGGGAACGGAGCGCTTAAGGGAGTGTCCCGAGTGCTATGAGGTCGATTCTCAATTTAGCATGCTACATTCAACTCCATTATTCCTGTTACCGTTTTTTTTTTTTTTTTTAAAATTTTCACCTGATCCACTCTACTCCCTTTTAATCAAAGTCTTTGTTTTGGCAAACAAACAATTTGCAAATATTTGCTCTTATCACAGAATGCCACTAATATTATTGAAATATTATTTTTCTTTTAAAACAAACAATATTCGGGACAGTTTATTGCTTGTTGCCAACAGAGATATATGTTTATAATGAAAACTGATTGCTACTTTCAGGCAGTTCATGAATACGCTGCTATAGTCATGACCCCTGGGATTTCTGCAACTTCTTCTGCAGCGACTCTCCAGGCGTTGTTGTCAAGCTGAGACCCTGTACCATATTTTTCTGCAGCGACTCTCCAGGCGTTGTTGTCAAGCTGAGACCGTGTACCAATTCTTTTTGTAGCGACTCGAGACGATGTTGTAAAGCTGAGACCGTTTACCTTTATTTGTAGCGACTCCCAAGGCGTTATTGTCAATCTGAGACCATGTAACATCTTCTTCTAACTTCTTCTGCAGCGATTTTGTCTAGCTTGAGCGTCGCTGCTGTCTAACTGAAGCCATATACCAACTTCTTCTGCAGCTCTTTAGACGTCGCTGTCTAACGCATCCAAAGACTTGTTGCTGAGCTGAAAACAAGTTCTCCAGCTTTTGTTTCCATTGAAAGCATTCAAACTAGTTCAGCAGCTCTTCACAGTCCGCTTTTTAACTGAAAGTCTACATTTTCTCAGCTTGAATGATTGTTATAACAGAATGCGTTCTTTAATTCCGAACTATTTAAGACATTTTATGCATTTCCTCCGTGTATATATATATCATTTTAATATGCATTTAATATTTTATTCGTGTTGCTCTACGGGAAGTGAAATATTACCTACATATTACAGAGTCATCACACCTCAGCAAGCTCAGGTTTCGAATATGTAGTTAAGACATGACACTTCATATTCCATTAGCAGTTCTGTCATTACCTTTCATATGGCTTACTATGGCGTTCACATAGTAGCGGGTATTATAGCTCATCAGGTCTTTTTCGTTGATTCTGCTTTAACCACATAAATCTGTATAAATAATGTGCAATCATTATTTTACATCTGTATAAAGCTTCAGGTTCTAAAGGAAGCCTAACCCTGAACCGATGCCTGAAGAAGTCTGCTAAATTCGCGGCCGAAACGTTCAAACACTGCAGGCATTGTATACATGTGCACAACGCACTTACGTCTTCGATGAGCGCAAAAACAGAACAAGACTTGGTTTATGCAATGCGGCCCATTCTTCCCTATTACAATTTACAAGTTTTAAATGATGGTCGGTTTGGTAGTATATTTCTTTTTTAAAAAAAACTTGATATCCGTCCCCAATACATTACCCAGAGCCTCGATTGCCTGCCTTAAAGCTTGCGGTTAGAATTCGCAAACATTATCATCACCATGTAGCATTGTAGCTGTAATCACAGTCTCTCTCTCTCTCTCTCTCTCTCTCTCTCTCTCTCTCTCTCTCACACACACACACACACACCAAACACGGTCTCCCGTCAGCTCCCCATCCTCATGCACTTTCATACACAAGAAGACACTCCTACCCTTGCCAGTTTTCTAGTTGGTCGATCCCTGCCCCTCCTTCATGGCTTCCTGGCTATTATTTTCCTAATCCACTCTGGCTCTTCACATGTCCAAAATTAATTCAGATTCCAAGAAAAAAATGCTGTTTATTCGCCAATCTCCGTTGATCTTCAGATCTTTTAGAACATCAGTATTTATTTGCTTCGATCTTCATGGCATTCTGAGAATCTTTCTCTAGCATTTCAGCCAAAAAATAAAATTATCTTTTCAAAAGTTTCTTGGAATAATAATGTAGCAGTTTCCCCTGACTTTCCAAATCCACATGGCTTAATAAGACTATGTCCTCGGCCTATGGCATAATTTCAGATTGTCTTAGCAAGTGAGCGCTTTAGAGTCTGGGGCTATGATCCGCCATTAGCAGATGGATATAAAAATATATCCCCACCTCCCGCAAAAAACAACAACCCACTATAGTTTCCAGGTCATCCTATATTAAAATCGACACCAGGTTATGTTGCAGTGTCATGGGAAGTAAAGGCAGCTGGTGTATGTTGACCACATCACCTGTATGGTCCAGATTTCTGTATAAAAACACGAAACCAGCATCACCAGCATCAAACGCCCCATGTGGTACTGGCGCAGGAGGGACCCTTTACTTGCGATACTCTCGACGGATGTCCAACTGCTCTGACGAGAGACTTCAGCCATATCCTCGAGAAATCCTCGTAAGTCAATCCGCTCTCTTTTAAACAATTTCCTTATTGGTCAATCAATCAATCAGGTGCCGTCTCCACAATGAAGGTTGGCTGCAATGAATCTCCAACAAGCCCTGTCTCTTGCCTTTGATGTACACTCACTCATACTGCTGTTCGTCCATCTCTTGATGTTATCCTCCCACTTGTAACGCTGTCTGCCTTTTGCTCGCCTACCTTGAACCTTTCCCTCTAGGATGATCTTTACAACACTGTTATGTCTTTTAATGTGGCCAAAATATTGCAATGAATCTTCAACAAGCCCTGTCTCTTGCCCTTGATGTACACTCACTCATACTGCTGTTCGTCCATCTCTTGATGTTATCCTCCCACTTGTAACGCTGTCTGCCTTTTGCTCGCCTACCTTGAACCTTTCCCTCTAGGATGATCTTTACATCACTGTTATGTCTTTTAATGTGGCCAAAATATTTCACTTGTCTCTTCTTTTTTTTTTTTCACCTAGCAACTCTCTTTTCATTCCCAATTTCCTCAGCACCTCCGTATTTGATAGCTTTTGTTTCCATGAAATAGGACCTAATCTTCTTTATATCCACATCTCGAAAGAATTGATACAATTTTCCAGTTGTTTGTTCATTGTCCATGTCTCTGTGCCATACAGTAAGGTTGAGATTACATAACATTGACAACTCTCATTTTTAATGTGTTGCTTATTTCTCTTGATGTCAGTAACTTTTGCATGTTGTTGAAAATGTTTTTGGCCATCCCTATTCTTTTCTTGACTTCTGTTTCACTTCTGCCGTCACATGTTATTACTTGTCCAAAATATAAGAAATTTTTAACCTGTTCCAATTTCATCCCGTTCACTGTGATATTCATTGTTAGCTGATTATTTTCTTTGCTAAATATGTGGCACGCTGTGATCTTGTTCACAGCTAGGCTGCGAAATCAAACCTGTTAATGTAACACATCCAATTTCTGTAGGCGCCTAAATAGTCGCCTGTTGCCACAAGCTGGTTAGAGGGCAGCCAGCCTTTTGCCCCCCCCCCTCTCCCCAAATATCAACAACAACAAAATTATAAACAATAGGGTCCCGTAATCGATGTGTGTGTGTATGTGTGTGTGTGCGTGCGTGCGTGCGTGTATGCGTGTGTGTAATTAAAAAAGGAAGAGGTGGCGATGGGCAATGTTATTATGTTTGTGTATTGTTCGTTATTTTCCAGAACAAACTATCATCATCGTAAATCACTTTTGTCGTTATGCGACGTGAAAAAAAGGGTGGGGGGGGTGGGGGAAGAGAATAAGTTGCGATCCGGTGCACGCTGGCTGCCACAGGCTATTGTCCTGCCGTGAAGTGGTAGAGTGTCTTTAATATTGTCGATCTAAATTTTCGCGGTTGTCCTCTTGCTCTTGTAGCTGATCTTCTGAGATGTACTGTTTGTGATGGTATTTGGTCTTGCTGCATTGCTATTTCTCAATGAATCTAGTTCATGGTGTCTTTCCCACAATTTGTCTGACAGTGTGATTATTTACTCGATCTCGGATGGTAAGGTTGGCGGCTTTTCTGAAGCATCTCATCTCGCAAGTGGTGATTTTGTGTACATGAGCTTCAGATAATATCCATGTTTTGGCACGGGTAGCTTAATGTTGGAATAAATATGCTGTTTATAATCTGTTATATAACTGTATATATTGTATATTTTGTCTAATAATTTTAGTACACGTTATACACTCATTCTTGAATTTATGAATTGTAAGAAGCATTGCCACTTACTTGTTCAGATGTTTTCTACATGATCAGAAAATAGTGCACTGCGCATCCCTCTATTCATGCGGAAGAAATGTGTGTTTTAGAGTCATTGTAAAATAAAACTGTCAACTTTCTTGCTGCAAGTGAGTTCTGCATGGTCGGAGTATTATACTTACATACACTTTTCAAGGTGATTGAAGTTAGAGCTTTCCAAACTTGTGATGTTGGTGTCCAATTGTTGTTTACATGTAATTTTCGAATTTACAAGGCGGTCGAAGCAGGATGCCAGATAGCTATGACCACTGCTGAAACACGCAGGTACAAACCTGGAAGAGGAGGGGCTGGCCGAACGGTTTAAACGCTGGGCTTTCAAGCGGGATACCCAGGTTCGAATCCTCGGTAAAGCTAGGTGGTTTTTCTGTCGGCGGCAAAATAAAACCCTCACCTGCACAGTCGTGGCGACAACACTAGCCGTGCAGCCTATACCTTAAAAGTGGTAAAATAAACGCAGTAATTGGCAGTTCGACCAACCTGGAAGGCAAAGGTCAGTTGATGAAAATTATATTCATACCAGCATTTCGTTTCAACGTCACAAATGGTCTTTGACCAAGGGGTAAGAGAGGTTCACCACAATGTATCAGAGAGTGCCTAAGGAAAACTCGGAACGGGAAATAGTGAGCATCTTTGAGCGAGTGGAAAGTGTAATTATCTCTGTTGTCTGTATTTACCTTTGTTTAGAGCGGTGTAGACACGGAGTTCGGGTGCCTGATGAGTTAGTACATGAACATAACCTGCTTTATTCGTAAAATACAACTGCTGTGTGACAGATGCGTGTTAGGAAGGGCCGAATATAAGATGGGCCGGCATGTCCTATATGTGACCCTTTGAAAATAAAGTTATTTCGATTGTTCGTTTGTTCGTTCGTTGGCTCGTTCGTTTACTGCAATTCCTAAACCTAATTTGTGATGCATTTTTTGAGGCAAAAAATAAGACAAATTAGAACCCTTCATCAGCCATTCTGTTATATATATATATATATATATATATATATATATATATATATATATATATATATATATATATATGCTGCTTTCTGCATATTTCATATACCCATCGGTACTGGTTTGCGGGCTAACAGACTGCAACAGTTGGGACATGTAGAGTGAGTATGACCTCGCTTAGATAACCGAGAGGCAAATATTTACGTACGCGGAAGATATGAATGGGAGGAGCCAGGAAGACCGCCGAGAGACAATAAACAGCCCGACCAACAAACACTTAGCGTCAATAACTGGAAAGAGAGGGCGTATCAGGACCTGGAGGTTTGATAACGTAAGACCAAGAATATCAGTACAGATGGAAGTATGTGGTATCTGTAGCAATGAAACTCAAAGAATTAGAGCGCTGAATTTAAAAAAAAAAAACAAGAAAAAGAAGATCAACATTGGTTGAGTGATATGGTCAAATGCATACTGGCAGCATTGACTTCTAGCTATCGGATTTAAGCTGTGATCTCAGTGCTGACGGTAGGCTAACAGGACCAGGAGGTTTGACACCGTAAGACTAAAGAATATCAGTACTGGTGGCAAAATAACAGGACCTGGTGCTTTGATATCGTAAGACTAAGAATATCAGTGCTGATGGCAAAAAAAAAAAAAAAAACAGGGTCTGGAGGTTTTACACCGTAAGACTAAGAATGTCAGTGCTAATGGCAGACCAACAGGGCCTGAATGTTTGACACCGTGAGAATAAAGAATATCAGTGCTAATGAAAGACAAACAGGGCCTGAATGTTTGACACCGTAAGACTAAAGAATATCAGTGCTAATGGCAGACCAACAGGACCTGAAGGTTTGACATCGTAAGAATAAAGAATATTAGTGCTGATGGTAAACCAACAGGACCTGAAGGTTTGACACCGTAAGAATAAGAATATCAGTGCTAATGGCAGACCAACAGGACCTGAAGGTTTGACAGCGTAAGAATAAAGAATATTAGTGCTGATGGTAAACCAACAGGACCTGAAGGTTTGACGCCGTAAGAATAAAGAATATCAGTGCTAATGGCAGACCAACAGGACCTGAAGGTTTGACATCGTAAGAATAAAGAATATTAGTGCTAATGGCAGACCAACAGGGCCTGAATGTTTGACACCGTGAGAATAAAGAAAATCAGTGCTAATGAAAGACAAACAGGGCCTGAATGTTTGACAGCGTAAGACTAAAGAATATCAGTGCTAATGGCAGACCAACAGGACCTGAAGGTTTGACATCGTAAGAATAAAGAATATTAGTGCTGATGGTAAACCAACAGGACCTGAAGGTTTGACACCGTAAGAATAAGAATATCAGTGCTAATGGCAGACCAACAGGACCTGAAGGTTTGACATCGTAAGAATAAAGAATATTAGTGCTGATGGTAAACCAACAGGACCTGAAGGTTTGACACCGTAAGAATAAAGAATATCAGTGCTAATGGCAGACCAACAGGACCTGAAGGTTTGACATCGTAAGACTAAAGAATATCAGTGCTGATGGCGGACCAGCAAGACCTAAAGGTTTGACACCGTAAGACTAAAGAATATCAGTGCTGATGGCGGACCAGCAAGACCTAAAGGTTTGACACCGTAAGACTAAAGAATATCAGTGCTGATGGCAGACCAGCAAGAACTGAAGGTTTGACACCGTAAGACTAAAGAATATCAGTGCTGATGGCGGACCAGCAAGACCTAAAGGTTTGACACCGTAAGACTAAAGAATATCAGTGCTGATAGCGGACCAGCAAGACCTAAAGGTTTGACACCGTAAGACTAAAGAATATCAGTGCTGATGGCGGACCAGCAAGACCTGAAGGTTTGACACCGTAAGACTAAGAGTGTCAGTGCTGATGGCAGACCTGATGGAATCTGTAGTCGTGTGTGTGTGAATGCGTGTGTGTGAGTGAGTGTGTGTGTGTGAGTGTGTGCATACAAGCTAGTCCTTTTTGTTATCGACTAATTGGTGGGTGATGTGGTCAGAATCACGCCGGCCGTCTTTACTTCACATGTCTTAACCTGTGGTACCCATTTAAGGCTGGGTCGACCTTGAAGCTAAGGTCATTTTTTGAAGAAATTCAGACTGTCGGGACCTGAACCCACGACCGTCAGATACACAGGCGACTGTGTAGCCTCTACATACACCACAGCGACTCCCAATGGAAGATAGTTTAAAAAAAATGTCAAGGTCTCTTTTCCACACCTCTAGACGTATTGGGGTTAAAGGGCTAAACCTATAGTTTTATAGAAAAATAGCCACTTAGTGGGTGATGACAGCATCACACCGGCCGACTTTACTTTCCCGGACTGCACCTGTTACCCACTCAATGCTGGGTCGACCTGGGGGCCAAGGTCATAGTTGAAAAAAGTCCAGCTCATTCAGAAAGCCAGCCCACGACCTTTCGATCAGAAGGCGGCCGTCTTGCCGCCAATGCCACGGCGACTCCCAAAGGGAGATAGTTATTCGTTTATTAATAGCTCTTTTCCCCTCGTAATTTCAACAGTTGTGTTCCCTGGTATATAGCACCGCAAATTAATTGGTATGTTAGTCTCAGATCCTTTACACGAGGGAGGTGGGTAGTTGTACCCCACCTGGACATCACACAAGCGTTACACACCAGATGACACAAAGTGCCACCATGCGTGTGAGGATCACCCTTCAAGAGGTCCCAGAAACCCCTTTCAGCCGTTTGGCCATATCTATGCCCCAGTTATATTCACGGCATCCCAGCAGAAGCCATGGTGGGCTTCAAATAACACATAATTATCAGATTTTACCTTTACAGGACGTTGCAGAACCAACTACAGCATTTGTTGGCTGTTTGTGGTTTTTCTAAGCAGATTTTAATTCAGTAGATTACCATTTGTCGGCTCTATGGCTAAGTCGACGCGAACGCTTCGTAATGCCGGGATGCCGGATTCGATCGCAGCTTGCAGGCCATGCGCCTTGCGTTGGTTTCGACAGTGGTATCAAGAAAGCCGACGTCCAAAAAGCAATGGCAAACTACTGGACGTGAATTTGCCTAGAAAACCACACAACAGCCATGGGCTGTTCGGGTTGGTTCTGCAACGTCCTGTAAAGGATACGCAACTAACCTTAGATTACCATTGCTTTTTAATGGTCGGCTCTCGGTACCACTGTCGAAACAAACACATGAAGAAAATCGCATGCAGCTGGAATCGAATCCCGCAACCCGACATTTCGAAGCAGGCTCGCAACGCCTAAGCCACAGACCCCGACAAAATAATAAATTGTCACGGGTTTCTAATCACAAAAATATTGTGCATTCCATAGCTATTGGTGGTGATTCCCTCTTTTTCTCCTACCCTATGTTTCTCTGAAAATGCTTGTAATTACCCGGTATTCATTTCCAATCGCTTCCACTGAGAATTCAACATAAAATAATAATGTCTATTTAAGGAACTGAGCTTAGAATATTGTGTTTGTAAATATAGTGCTTGACGTTTTCAGTATCATTAAATTACGAGTAGTTATAAACCAACGCGTGTTATGTACCTTGTACATACAGGTAGGTGCTTCGTTAGGAAAAAAACATCATCACGTTTAACCAGCATCCCCCGAGGGTGAGCTTAACAACATAATTTGGCTAGGTTATATGCGCAATATCAAGTTGCTTAGCATTGCACGCCACCAAAACCCTGAAAAGGACTCCTGCGGTGTTGATGCGATAAAAGGAGGCAAACCTAAATAATGTCCTTACCGGAGACGAAGTCGTCTACAGGCGAAGCAATAGGACCTAGTCGCCTATGACTTGTACAAAACAAAGTCAACAAATTCTTTAAAAAAAAAACACCACTTTATAAACTAAAAAATAACATTCTCGTGTGGGTTACATGGACTCATTGGGAGCCAGGGGAGGGGGATAAAGAAGATACCCACTCCTTCCCCCCACCCCCTTTCCAAAGGCGTCTAATTAGAGAATTTTCCTCCGAAGTCTGAGCGCATCTGTCTGAGAGGCGAAAGGTCAACAGAGTACATACGCGTAAGCAAGATTTGTCAAATGGATGTGCACGAAATATTCAAGTTGAACATAACTAAAGGCATAAAGTGGATGAACAACTAGAGCTTTCCACCTGAGTTTACAGCCGGTGAACGCACAGAAGAAGCAGAAGAGGCAGAAAACTCCTTCTTTTTCTGCCCTTCTAAAGCCCCAATGGAGTATAGGCCGTCAACCAACTCTCTTTATGGCACACCTGACAGCCTTATCTTTCTCTAGGCAATTCCCTGGTACTGAGTGCTTGTATAGCCAATGCATCTTCTGCATCGTTTCCTGGAAACTACACACTCCATCATCGTTCACTGCAGACCACCTTGACGCTTGATAAGGCCAAAATCCCAGCTTGCAGGACAGGGGGCTGTATATGAACTAACGCTTCTTAAGGTTTAGGTCATTCAGGGCGTCGATGTTTCTTCTTGGTCTACTATATTCTAAGAATACTTCTGAAGCGTTTGAGTTAAAGGCTCCTATAAGTAAAGGACCCTTTTCCACGCCTTTAGGCTATAGGGCATATAGGGCTAGACCTATATTTTTATAGACCAATCGGCACAAGATGGGTGATGTTGTCAGCATCACACTTGTCGCCTTTACTTCCCAGGACTGCACCCGGTACCCACTCAAGGATGGTTCGGCCTGAGAGCCAAGGTCATTTATAAAAAATGTCCGGCTCCGCCAGATAGCGAACCCACGACCTTCCGATCCGCGGCGAGCGTCTAGCCGCTCGGCCACGGCGACTCCCAAAGGCTCCTATGCTTTTCTTCAAAGACTGAGTCCACTATTCACATACAAAACCCATTACCATACTACCGCCCACTTAATGTATAGTTTCAAGCCTCACAATGTAATAGCTTTGATCATCCGCTGCCACAGACTGGTACATTTCGTGCAGCAACCGGATACCGCTGGATACGTGTCAGTTGTCTGTTAAATCATCCACATGCAATATCATATTTTCTGCTGGGCTGCTGCGTTCTGTTTTTGTCAGACCATACGTGAAGATTTACTGTGAAAGACACAGAGTTGAGGAGAGAGGAGGAGAAGCTATGTTTAGTTGAGTTTAAATCAACATCACTCAGAATATTCCTATAAGCACTTCTTCCTCTTCTGCAGCAGCCAATCCAGTGTTTCGATTCCGATGGTACCAATTCCAGTCTGTATGTCCGACTTGACACTTTATGTAACTTCGAAGGATCCTAACAACTCTTAGCTTGTCGTGCATCAGTTTACTGCCCAGTTGTCCAGAGCTGGCCAGTGACTCCGCCTGTTGGTTTTCAAGCACACTTGCATCCCAAGGAGAAAATATCCAAAGGATGCCAAACATCATGGACTTCTGAAGCGATGCCGCTCTGCATAGAGCATAACTGTCTCCACCTTTCTAACCATATCATACCTGTCTCCACCTTTCTTACCATGTCATACCTGTCTCCACCTTCTTACCATGTCATACCTGTCTCCACCTTTCTTACCATATCATACCTGTCGCCTCCTTTCTTACCATGTCATACCTGTCTCCATCTTCCTTACCATGTCATACCTGTCTCCATCTTTCTTACCATGTCATACCTGTCTCCATCTTTCTACCTTACCATGTCTCCATCTTTTCTTACCCTGTCATACCTGTTCCATCTTCCTTACCATGTCATACCTGTCTCCATCTTTCTTACCATGCCATACCTGTCTCCACTTTCATTACCATGTCATACCATCAGTTTCTTACCATGTCATACTTGTCTCCATCTTCCCTACCTGACTCCATCTTCCTTACCATGTCATACCTGTCTCCATCTTCCTTACCATGTCATACCTGTCTCCATCTTTTCCTGTCAATACCTGTCTCCATGTCATACCTGTCATACCTGTCTCCATTTCTTACCATGTCATACCTGTCTCCAGTTTTCTTACCTCATACCTGTCTCCATCTTCCTTACCATGTCATACCTGTCTCCACCTTTCTTACCATGTCATACCTGTCTCCATCCTTTTACCGTGTTACCCTGTCTCCAGTTTCTTACCATGTCATACCTGTCCCCATCTTCCTTACCATGTCATACCTGTCTCCATCTTCCTTACCATGTCATACCTGTCTCCATCTTCCTTACCATGTCATACCTGTCTCCAGTTTCTTACCATGTCATACCTGTCTCCATCTTCCCTACCATGTCATACCTGTCTCCATCTTCCTTACCATGTCATACCTGTCTCCTTTCTTACCATGTCATACCTGTCTCCACCTTTCTTACCATGTCATACCTGTCTCCACCTTTCTTACCATGTCATACCTGTCTCCATCTTTCTTACCATGTCATACCTGTCTCCATCTTTCTTACCATGTCATACCTGTCTCCATGTACCATGTCATACCTGTCTCCATCCTTTCTTACCATGTCATACCTGTCTCCATCTTTCCTTACCGTGTCACTGTCTCCAGTTTCTTACCATGTCATACCTGTCTCCTTACCATGTCATCTCCCCATCTTTCCTTACCATGTCATACCTGGTCTCCATCTTCTTACCCCATGTCATACCTGTCTCCATCTTTCTTACCATGTCATACCTGTCGCCTCCTTTCTTACCATGTCATACCTGTCTCCATCTTTCTTACCATGTCATACCTGTCGCCACCTTTCTTACCATGTCATACCTGTCTCCACCTTTCTTACCATGTCATACCTGTCTCCATCTTCCTTACCATGTCATACCTGTCTCCACCTTTCTTACCATGTCCTACCCCTCTCCATCTTCCTTACCATGTCATACCTGTCTCCATCTTTCTTACCATGTCCTACCCCTCTCCATCTTCCTTACCATGTCATACCTGTCTCCATCTTTCTTACCATGTCCTACCCCTCTCCATCTTCCTTCCCATGTCATAACCTACCTCCATCTTTCTTACCTGTCCCCTACCGCCTCCTTTCTTACCACATACCTGTCTCCATACCTGTCCTACCCCGCCTTCCTACCATGTCATACCATGTTTTCTTACCATGTCATACCTGTCGCCTCCTTTCTTACCATGTTTTGTGATTAGGTTAATCACGGCATACGTGTACAGCTGGTTCTAAACTCAGTGGAGGACTTCATTGACTTCCTTCACCTCCATTGTCTAACTAGATGTTGGAATGTCATTGCCATGGTTTGTTAACCCCAGAGTGGTGCATTCCTCTTCGTTCTGTACTCCTTTTGTCCCTCGAGACAATGTCATACATATAGAATAAACATAGTTGAAATGAAATAAAATGTATAAAGAAATATTCAGAAAGAAAACCTATGTACATAGCTTTGAATGCTGCGAATGTATCTTCTTCTTTTTTCCTCTTTTTCTACTTTTTCTTTTTCTTCTTTCTTCTTTTACTTCTTTTTCCTTTTTCTTCTTCTTCTTCTTCTTCTTCTTCTTCTTCTTCTTCTTCTTCTTCTTCTTCTTCTTCTTCTTCTTCTTCTTCTTCTTCTTCTTCTTCTTCTTCTTCTTCTTCTTCTTCTTCTTCTACTTCTTCTTATCATTCTTCTACTTCTATTTCTTCTTTTTCTTCTACTTCTTCTTCTTCTTTTTCTTCTTTTTATTATTCTTTTTCTTCTTCTATTATTATTATTGTTTATGTTCTTCCTGTACTTCCTCTTTTTTTTTTTTGGATGTGTGGTCGCCATTTAAAGGGTGGCAGGTACACTGCGCTGTGGTTTACAGCTAGGCTGCAGTATCTGCGGCTTACAGCCCCACACATTCCATATGCGCAATCACCTAATTAAGACATGCTATTAAGTACATGCTTATATGTATATCTATATACCCACATCCGCCCAGGAACCCAGGAACATACAAACGAAGAAGATAACGACCCCACGGGTTTCTACAGTCTATGGCTCTGAGCAAAACAGAGGAGAGGTAATTACACACGTGAGGTGTTACTTTCAAAAAGACCTTTGGCAGACGACCAGTAGCCGGTAATGGAACCCCAGCCGTGTCAATTCGAGTGTGGCCCTAGTTTTTGTGTGAGTGGGTTTCAGAATAACTGATTAGAAAACCTGTTGAGGTGACAGACAGAAGTATACCTCCCACCGCGACAACTACAACAGTGACATAAATTGGTGTAAGCAGTTATCACACTTTCTTATCAGACGCCTCCCAGAAGTGTCTTTTCTAGTTTACAGACTTGACACTACTACACAACATTTATTATAATCATATGGCACGTCCTTAAACTATTTTTCTTTGTTCCATCACAGAAATAAGTTGATTAAATAAATTATTGTTAAAGGCGAAATGATCGGTTACATCGTGTAGGTTATTTGTCCCTACGCCTCTTGCGACAGCTTAACATTGGTTTCAACTTGGGTATGAGCATCGTACAACACAAAAATCACTCGGAAATTACTGAGCTTAAAATTACACTAGCAAAACAATGAAGTTAGTCGTTGTGCCTTAATCCCCCGCTATGACTAAGAAGCTGAATAAAAAAAAAAGGTGATAGGGAGCAACGTACTCACACAAGACGAGTCAGACTGTTCGACTCCAGCTTCTCTACACAAAAATCGCTATAACAAGGTGGCCAGTTTTCTAATCAACAGTTAGGTCACGTGAATCACTAAAATATAGGAAGTGGTATTATGAGTGAAACGAAGCAAAATAATAATGAAAAAAACAAAAGCAGTCACAATAATAATAAAATTATTATTATTATTATTATTATTATTATTATTATTATTATTATTATTATTATTATTATTATTATATTATTATTATTATTATTATTATTATCTAAGATTATAGGTCATAAAAAGACAGTAATGATTTTTTATGTTATGAGAGTAAAAATACGAACATGTGGAAAGAAAGACTGGTGAAGATAATGCGAGATAATTCTTGATAGCCTTTTATCATGACGTGGAGTGTTGTCAGCACATGAACTGATACAGGCAGAGGCATGAAGCGCATGCGAGTCGGTACTTGATTATGATGACGAGTTTCACAAAATGAAGGAAAGAAAACCCTACTCCCCCCCCCCCCCACCCCCAGTTCTGTAGCCTTTTGAACTCCATATGTCACACTACTAGCACAATGTATGTCTCACTGCTAGCACAATGTATGTCCTACTCCTATCACAATATATGTCCCACTCCTAGCACAATATATGTCCCACACCTAGCACAATGTTTGTCCTACTCCTATTACAATATATGTCCCACTACTAGCATAAGGAATGTCCCACTCCTAGCACAATATATGTCCCACTCCTAGCACAATATATGTCCCACTACTAGCACAATATATGTCACACTCCTAGCACAATATATGTCCCACTCCTAGCACAATGTATGTCTCACTCCTAGCACAATGTATGTCTCACTCCTAGCACAATGTATGTCCCACTCCTTTCACAATATATGTATCACTACTACCACAATGTATGTCTCAATCCTAGCACAATGTATGTCCTACTCCTATCACAATATATGTACCACTCATAGCATAATGTATGTCCCACTCCTAGCACAATATATGTCCCACTACTATCACAATATATGTATCACTCCTAGCACAATGTATTTCCTACTCCTAGCGCAATGTATGTCCTACTCCTATTACAATATATGTCCCACTACTAGCACAATGTATGTTTCACTCCTAGCACAATATATGTCTCTCTACTAGCACAATGTATGTCTCACTCCTAGCAAAATGTATGTCCCACTCCTATCACAATATATGTATCACTCCTAGCACAATGTATGTCTCACTCCTAGCACAATATATGTCCCACTCCTAGCATAATGTATGTCTCACTCCTAGCACAATGTATGTCGTACTCCTATCACATTATATGTCCCACTCCTAGCAGAATGTATGTCCCACTCCTAGCGCAATATGTCCCACTACTAGCACAATGTAGGTCTTACTCCTATCACAATATATGTCCCACTCATAGCACACTATATGTCCCATTCCTAGCACAATGTATGTCCTACTCCTAGCACAATGTATTTCCTACTCCTAGAGAAATGTGTGTCCTAATCCTAGCACAATATATGTCCCACTCCTAACACAATGTATGTCCTTCTTCTATCACAATATATGTCCCACTCCTAGCATAATGTATGCCCCACTCCTAACACAATATATGTCCCACTCCTAGCACAATGTATGTCCTACTCCTATCACAATATATGTCCTACTAATTTCACAATATATGTCCCACTCATAGCACAATGTTTTTCCTACTCCTATCACAATTTATGTACCACTACTAGCACATTATATGTCCCACTCCTAGCACAATGTATGTCCTACTCCTATCACAATATATGTTCCACTCTTAACATAATGTATGTCTTATTCCTAGCACAATGTATGTCTCACTCCTAGCACAATATATGTCTCACTACTAGCACAATGTATGTCTCACTCCTAGCACAATGTATGTCCTACTCCTATCACAATATATGTATCACTCCTAGCACAATGTATTTCCTACTCCTAGCACAATATATGTCCCACTCCTAGCATAATATATGTCTCACTCCTAGCACAATGTATGTCGTACTCCTATCACATTATATGTCCCACTCCTAGCATAATGTATGTCCCACTCCTAACGAAATATATGTCCCACTACTAGCACAATGTATGTCCTACTCCTATCACAATATATGTCCACTCCTAGCACAATATATGTCCCACTCCTAGCACAATGTATGTCCTACTCCTAGCACAATGTATTTCCTACTCCTAGTGAAATGTGTGTCCTAATCCTAGCACAATATATGTCCCACTCCTAACACAATGTATGTCCTACTTCTATCACAATATATATCCCACTCCTAGCATGATGTATGCCCCACTCCTAACACAATATATGTCCCACTCCTAGCACAATATATGTCCCACTCCTAGCACACTATATGTCCCACTCCTATCACAATGTATGTCCTACACCTAGCACAATTTATTTCCTACTCCTAGCGCAATGTATGTCCTAATCCTAGCTCAATATATGCCCCTCTCCAAGCACAATATATGTCCCACTCCTAGCACAATGTATGTCCTACTCCTATCGCAATATATGTCCCACTCCTAGCGCAATATATGTCCCACTACTAGCACAATGTAGGTCTTACTCCTATCACAATATATGTCCCACTCATAGCACACTATATGTCCCATTCCTAGCACAATGTATGTCCTACTCCTAGCACAATGTATTTCCTACTCCTAGAGAAATGTGTGTCCTAATCCTAGCACAATATATGTCCCACTCCTAACACAATGTATGTCCTTCTTCTATCACAATATATGTCCCACTCCTAGCATAATGTATGCCCCACTCCTAACACAATATATGTCCCACTCCTAGCATAATATATGTCCCACTCCTAGCACTATATATGTCCCACTCCTAGCATAATGTATGTCTCACTCCTAGCACAATATATGTCCCACTCCTAGACTAATGTATGTCCCACTCCTAGCACAATGTATGTCCCACTCCTAGCACACTATATGTCCCACTCCTAGCACAATGTATGTCCTACTCCTAGCACAATGTATTTCCTGCTCCTAGCGCAATGTATGTCCTAATCCTAGCAAAATATATGTCCTACTCCTAGCACAATGTATGTTTTACTGCTAGGACAATATATGTCACACTCCTAGCACAGTGTATGGATGTTAAGTGTATTTTTCTTTTAAATCTTACGCTTAACGGGTTTTCTTTTTGAAAGCACTAAAGTAACTGTTTTCTACATAGGTTCTTAACTTGGAATTATTTGAAAATAGTACACGTGTGCAGTTGTTGTTGTCATAAGATGCCTACTTACCTGAGACATTATGTGGGACTATGTTATACTCATGTGTCTAGAACACCAATGGATCCGATTTCAGTAATAAACGTTATTGTGGAGAAAACGGCGAACTTGTTGGGGCGTTATAGGATTACTAATAACGACAGACAAGGATATCGCTACAGATTTCTCTAGTACGGCCAACGAACAAGTTTAAACGAACAAGTTCAAAATTATGTCACGACCTTTGCCTGAAAAACAAAAACATAAAAACCGTATACCAACAGAGTGGACAAAATCCGTTCATTGGACGAGGCCATCAATCGTAAAACGAAGCTAATTTACATTCACTGCCACATCGCCCCAAATGGGGATATCAACTTGCCATTAAACTGTCGTTATCTGACCCACATCGAAGCTGCACGCCTGTTGGACACAGATTAGCTATCTGACCATCAGATTGCTCACGGACGGCAGTCTGCAAGGAACTAGATGGGCCAGTGCGACAGCAACCGGTGTATAATTTATCGCACAAAAACACGCAAAGCGGTCCTAATTTCTTGAAAAACGCAGCATGTGGTATTTTTACTTTCCTATGAAACAACTCATGCCTGAAATGTAAGGGAATTTTCTGTTGGCGGATAGATGCTTGTCATGTTCTGGATTTTTCACATGAGCATGATATTTCTGCGTGATGGCGTATTTTCCTATTTGAATTATAGCTTCCGGTTGGATCGTACACACACACACACACACACACAAACTGCGTTTATAGGTGAGACTGTCTAATCATTAGGGTTTAATATATATGTATTTCAGTATAGGTGATGGTCACCCATAGAGAGTATAGCACAACGAGAAGAATCTCGAAACATCTGCGACGGAAAGGGAAACGGCAACTTTTACCACGTGAGACATTACGGTTTAAGTACTTTATCAAGAAGGAAGCTTTTGGTGCGGTATGGCCAGTTTCACATACGGAAACCCTTCCATCACCGTCATTGTCGTCACTATCACGACGTCACAGAATATGTCACATATGCGCACATTCCCTTTATTTACTTACCTCTTTAACTGTTTGAAATTCTGAAAATAACCACATCCATGGCATGTATTTCAATTTGTATTTGAATATGTATGTTTGCCTATATATTAATTAGTAACTCCATTTATGTACAGTTTATATTACGCTGCTGGCACCTTTCTGATAGATGATAGTTATGTTTTCTGCTATAGGGAAGCATTAGAATCACATCCCATAGCGATGGAGTATGACTAGCAAGACCTGCTCGCATTAAAAACAAGTCTTCCAAAATTAGAGACACGAGATAAAGAATACTTTTTTTGTCATCGCCTGTATTTAACGTACTTCTTTTCAGATCATCCATTTCTACAGTCGAGTTCTTCTTGATTTATACTTCCTTCTCATGCTACTCCCTCCCGGCAACACATTCCATGGCATCTTGTAACCAAAGTAACCTTGCTAGAGTCACGAATAGCTGTAGTCCGTTCCATGAATCGTTCCATAGATCGTGCTGAAATAAAATAAAAATATGTATCTCGGTAACTATTACATGTAAGTTGCTGAAATATGTCGTACTACCTGGTAATAATTAGGTCTTTGCAAAAATATTTGTTTCCTAATATTTAAAAAAAATACACATATTTTGCCTTATCACCGATAAATTGGGGGTGGGGGAGAAGGATGACCCCGGGGGGAGGGGTGTGCAGTCATCATGCTTACAGTTAACTGAGCAGCATAAATGTTTCGAAAAAAAAAAAAAAACGCCCTGCACGCGTTGCACAGGTGCTTAGCTTTCAGGAGCTCAAGTCCACAATTAACCTTTCCTGTTAGTGCGTGTGTGTGAGTGTAGTGATACTCTTGTAGTCTGACTTACATTTTGTGTTTTTCAGTTTCTTTACCGCACGATCAGCCATTTCATTAAAAAAAAAAAAAAAAAACACACACAAATAGAGCAGTCCACTTAATCAACATTAATTAACCTCCGCGTTTATGGATCCAATGACGTCATACAGAATTTTTTTTTTTTTTTTCAAAAAATTTAATTATTAAAGAATTAGAAGCTTCTCCCTTTCCTGCCCGCTTCCGGTTTTTTCTTCTTACTTGTTGCTCACTGTCTTTGATAATGCCATTTCAATGTTTAGAGAATCGATCTTACTGCATCGTCTTTGATCCAATATTGACCTCTGTGTGTGTGTGTGTGTGTGTGTTTGTGTGTGTGTGTGTGTGTGTGTGTCTTTGCGCGAGTGAGTGTATGTGTGTGTATTCTGTTTTTGTATGCTTGACTCTGTGTGTCTGCGTGTTTGTCTCAGTGAGTGTATGTGCACAGATGTATGTCTGTCTGTCTGTCTGTCTGTCTGTCTGTCTGTCTGTCTGTCTGTCTGGCTGGCTGGCTGGCTGGCTGGCTGGCTGGCTGGCTGGCTGTCAGTCAGTCAGTCAGTCAGTCAGTCAGTCAGTCAGTCAGTCAGTCAGTCAGTCAGTCAGTCTGTCTGTCTGTCTGTCTGTCTGTCTGTCTGTCTGTCTGTCTGTCTGTCTGTCTGTCTGTCTGTCTGTCTGTCTGTCTGTCTGTCTGTCTGTCTGTCTGTCTGTCTGTCTGTCTGTCTGTCTGTCTGTATGCTAGTGTATGTGTATGTGAGTGTGTGTAAGTATTATGTGGGTGTGTGTATGTATATGTGCTGGTGCATGTGTATGAACGTGGGTGTGTGTGTACGTACGTATGTGGGTGTCTATACGGGTGTGTTTATGTATGTATGGATTGTGCGTGTGTGTTTGTCGGTGTGTGTTTACACTTGGTGTAAGGTAGAGGGTGAATTAGTTAACGTGTATGTTGGTGTGTGTGCGCGGGTGCGAATGTACCCATGCATTTAACCCCCATGATTTTTTTCCTTGGTATTATTATATGATCATAACAAGCTTTACTGATAATCTACTACCGTGT
This sequence comes from Candidula unifasciata, assembly GCA_905116865.2. Lineage (NCBI taxonomy): Eukaryota > Metazoa > Mollusca > Gastropoda > Stylommatophora > Geomitridae > Candidula > Candidula unifasciata. Next base: position 710,458 of record CAJHNH020002802.1, read on the forward strand.
TCGAAAGGTGGGTGTTTGTTAGGGCCGAATGTCAGACGGGCTTGTGTGCCTAATTTTTACCCCTTTGAAATTAATGGGTCTCGACATAGATGCAAGACATGGATGTTTCAACATGGGTATCTTAATAGGGGTGCTTCAGCACGAGTTTCTCAACACTCGTAAAGCAAATGAGTATCTTGATACGGGAATGCAACTTGGGTATGTCAATATGGATTTCTCAACATAAGTGTCTCAATACGAGGGTCCTAGCTTGTGTATCTCGAGAGGGGTGTCTACATACGAGGTCTTAAGTTGGGTATCTCTAATCACCTAATAGATCGTGGCCAAATTCCCCCACTCCTTTTTTCCTTCAAAGTTGACAATAGCTCTGCCTGATCCATGCAGCAAAGACGTGCAACTACACACACACACACACACACACACACACACACACACATACAAACGCACACACGCACACACACGCACCAACGTACGCACACGCAGACACACACACATGCTTGCACACACACACATATTCACACAAGGTAGTGGACATGTGTATGTGCGTTGTGCATTGTGTAGCGTGACTCAATTCCACAGTCAATAGGCATTACCACTCTCTAAATCCCCTGGCAAACACTTGTGTCAGGGCTCTGTCACCGCCCCTCCAAGTGACAGCCTCAAGTGCATCACCGCTGTCTTTACGATTCTCGGGTTAAACTCGCCCCGCAATTGACACGAAAACCTCTGAGGGGTTAAAGTAGCTGTTTGGACCGGTTTTTCTGGCATGTGTGCATTAACTCCTGTCCTTGGGTTTGTCTAGAGTGGGTGTGTTATCACATTTCGCCTCCCTGCATCCACTCGTTGTTCCGCTTGTTTGTCGTACCAACGACCGGAAATAAACGGCTGCTTTTATCGATGTTCTGTCCTGGAAGTTCCCAAACAAGCGGAAACACTCTTGGCTAGTTGAGTTTCAAACGTAAACTCTTGTTAGAATGTTTCAGACACAATGTTAAATTGACTCAGACACAATGGTGTATGTTTTAAACACAATGTAAGAATGATTTAGACATAATGCTGGAACGATTTAGACAATTCTAAACACAATGTAAGAATGATTTAGACATAATGCTGGAACGATTTAGACAATTCTAGTATAATTTAGTTAGACACACTATTAGAATGATTTAGATACAATGTTTGATTTATTTACAAACCATGCTGAAACGATTTAGAAACAATGCTAGAATGATTTAGACACAAGGTTAGAATGATTTGGACACAATGTTAGAATGATTTAGACACATTAGTAAAGTAATGGTCCGTTTTCCACTCCTTTAGGAATTTTAGGAATATAGGGCTAGACCTATATTTTTGATAGAGCAATCGGAACTTGGCGGGTGATGCCTTTGCATCCCAGGACTGCACCTGCTACCCACTCAAGGCTGGGTCGACGTGGGAGCCAAGGTCATTTGTGAAAAAACAAAAGGTCCGCCTCCGTCAGGACGCGAACCCTCGACCTACCGATCCGCAGGCGGATATCTAGCCGCCAACGCCACGGCGACCTCCTTAGGCACAATACTAAAACGATTGATTTACAACGAGAAAAGGATTTAGACACAATGTAAGTATGATTTAGACACAGTGTTGGGATCATTTAGGCACAATGCCAGAATGATTTAGTCACAATGCTGGAATGATTTGGTCATCTTGTTATAATGATTTGTTCAACTGTGGATATCTTATTAGAAGGATTAGGACATCTAACTAAACGGATTTATACATCTTGTTAAACGGATTTTGACGCTAGAATAATTGAACATAGTGTTTTAATGATTTAGACACAATGCTAGACTGAACCGAATGTCTTTCCGGACATCTTGTTAGAATTGCGTGGACAGCTCGCCGGAATGATTGGATATTTCATTAGAATGATTGGACAGCTGACTGGAACGATTCACAGTTTGTTACAATGATTTAAAATGTATTAGAATGATCAGACAACTGTTAGAACGATTTAAAACTTGTTACAATGATTGAGAAGTTGAGAAGAACTGCAGTTCAGAAGCGGACAAACAACCAGTTTGTTAGAATGATTGGACAGCTTACTGGAACGATTCACAGCTTGTTACAAAGATTTGACAGTTTGTTATAACGATTAAACAGCTTGTTGGAACGATTCACAGCTTGTTACAAAGATTTGACAGTTTGTTAGAATGATGGAACAGCTTGTTAGAACGATTCACAGCTTGTTACAATGATTTGACAGTTTGTTAGAATGATGGGACAGCTTGTTAGAACGATTCACAGCTTGTTACAATGATTTGACAGTTTGTTAGAACGATTGGACAACTTGTTAGGGCGATTCACAGCTTGTTACAAACATTTGGCAGTTTGTTAGAATGATGGAACAGCTTGTTAGAACGATTCACAGCTTGTTACAATGATTTGTCAGTTTGTTAGAACGATTCACAGCTTGTTACACTGACTTGGCAGTTTGTTAGAATGATTGGACTTCTAGTCTTTTCCTAGAAGCTGAGTGTTGCATGTGTATCCGTTTTACATATATGACTCACTTGCACGCCGCTGCTGGTTTCTTAATTCTCAAACAGCTGCACTCAGACTTCGAAGAAAGCTCCCAATTAGTCGACTCTTACGAACATGCTATTGGGTAGATAGTGGGTCTATTCTTGCTTTTCTACAATAGTGCCCCGAAACAAACACGCGGAGCTGGCAATATTAAAGAAAGCTGTTTTTAGAAACAAGATGCCAACAAACCAGTGCACCTATATATCAACTGACACAGTTATTAGGAGATCCAAAAACAAAAAAAAGTATAATCGCTAAGAAACAGATTTTAAAACAGCATATTCATACCAACACGGTGCTACCAGTGCCAGCCTTAGGTATTACTAAAGACTAACCTACGTCACTAACCTGTGAAATGATTCATGAGAAAAGACGCTAATTCAACCATCCGAGAAAAAGTTAACAATGATATATCAAACAGACTGTGGAAAAACAACACCATGTAGCAAAGTCATTGAGAAATAGCAGATCAAATGGTTTGGTCATCGAATAGGGATACAGCCAGAACAACTGCCATCACAGGTGCTACACATGAACAGATCTGATATAAAATTAAAACGTCGCTGTAGGAGATATTAAAGAGCTTCTGCAAACTGTTGCACCCCACGTAGCTTAACGTCAGACGTGGAAATTGATGATGTTGATAACCTCACTCCCGCAACTGCAATTAAAACCCTTGAGGTCTTCGCTTTGGTTGAAAAGGAAAAAAAATAAAAAAAAAAAAAACTATTTACAGGGTGTGACAAAGCCAGTGCCACAAACGTTGACCTCTAAACCACCAACTACTTCCCCACCCCTGTTCAGAACGTATGACCGCTTTAATTAAAGACGATGATGAAATACGAGGTTACTACCAGTATTCGATTGGTCATCTAGTGGAACGACCATCTTTCGTGTAATCAAACTATTCACTTTCTGCTAGCGAATTTAGTACCCTCATCACTTCGGACTGAAAGCAACCTGTTATACCCAATCATGTTGTCAGTAATGTTGACAAACTGTGGTCATTTTTTCCTGCCTTCCAATGAAAGAGCTGTGGAACAAGCTACCAAGACCGTGGTCCTAGAAACGTGCTGGCTTGTTGCATGTACTGCCGGGCTTTTCCGAAGGCACTGTTGCCGAAACGAAAAATGGCATAGGTTGTACAAGCGCATTTGATCATAGTTATTGCGGTAACACATATGGTCGTAGTTTCTACAATAAAACATATGGTCATAGTTTCTACAATAAAACATATGGTCATAGTTTCTACAATGTCATTAAATAAGAAAAGTTAATAAAAAATAAGATAGACTGAAATGGAAAGCAAATAGAATCAGGGATATAGAACGGTAAAGAGGAATCCTTCAGTGGAGATTGACAAGAGAGGCTTGAGGTACCAGTCAAGACTCCATAAAGTATGTCACGGAAATAACGTAAGATAGTTAGGAATGAATGAATCGACTATAAGCCTTGTGTGACCCAGAAAAAATGGTGATATGTTTTCCATGTTCTTATAAACGACGTCACTGCCCAATGAGTATCCCCATATTTGTTCAGTCCACCGATGTAGCAGCCACCTAGAGGAAGCTCCGCTGATTGTTCCATTAAGAAAGTGCATATAATCTACCCTTTCCTGGCGTCCAAAACGGCACCGACGTGCTTCACCAGGCTTTACTCCGAGGTCATGTAATCGTGTGCGTCAGAGATTCGTCATTATCCGCCACATGGAAGTGCGGATCTTGCTAGCCATCACCATGGGCTGTAATTACTCTGCCTCCCTATAGCACATTATAACACACTGGTCTAGAAAGACGGAAAGTATCAACGAAAATTGTGAGGAGAGTTGATGATATTTGTTCAATCCACTCGCCTTTCATGGAGCGGAGCAATGCTTGAAAGTTGGTATGCTCGTTCATTACCCTTCGATAATGGCGGTAATGGCGATGATGATGGTCGTCGTGGTGGCGGTCGTAATAGTTTTTAATCTTAGAAATCATTACTATGAAATATTTCACCAGATTCAAGATGTCTTCGAAGAATTACTATGTTCAGTTGTCATAAACACTGATTCTAACGCAGTTGCCGTACTTGTTCAGTGTTGAGTAGCAAATCAACCATCAATTCCACAGCCAACTGTACTCAGTAAAAGATGCCTCAGATTCACACTATCCATATTACAAACCGCAAGGGGTGACGACACCAAGAAAACATTGGGGAGGCGAGGGCTCTCAGCCTTTACACACATTTGGAAAGTAGGGAAAGCCGTAGTTCTCTTTCAAATGTCTGGGAGAGGGTTTGAGACCTAAAGGATTCTAAGCCTTGTTTAAATGCGTAAAATAATAATAATAAATTATAATAACAATAATTGTGTCTCAGTTCCGAAGCCTCATTGTAGGGTGAAAAGAACAGACCCAAACAAGCACGTCGTGAAGAGTCGACTAATTAAGAATGTTTTTTTTGTTTTTTTTTGAAGTCGGAGTGCACCTGCCTGATATATGATGAACCAACAGACTGCATAAAAAAAGCCAGATCTAATAACGGACGTGGACCCACAACTCAGGTTCTAAAAGAAAATTAAAGTTCAGAATTGAATGAACAGCCAGCACTTCGTGCACAGAAATAGAAGAAATAGAAGAAGAAGAAGAAGAAGAAGAAAGAAAGAATATACGAAAAAACGAACTCTATTTTCAAAGGGACGCAAACTGGTCGGCAGGCCTGTCTTACATTCAGCCCTTCCAAACTCTTACTTTTCACACAACAGTTGCATTTTACCAATAAAGCATATTTTGTTTATGTCATGCTATTTTTTATGAATATAAAGAAAAAACACAAAAGCATTGGTAGTAAAATGCATGCCCACACTCACGCGCGCGCACACAAACCAAAATACACACACCCACCCATTCATTCATTCGCTTACACACGCATACAAACCCATCTGCAAACATACATACATACATACATACATACATTCATGCATACACACATACTTTCATACACACAGGCATGCATAAATGGTAAACTTTACGCTCGTCTCCCCATTAGCACACGCTTCTGATTGGACGACCCACTGACCAGCTAACTTCTGATAAGTCGGCCTCGAGCTATTTGACTGTCACACGAGGTCACGGAGATATTCCGCACTCGCGCTCATACCGCGTGTTGTATATTTCACTATTCTAGAGCTTTTAACACTTCTAAAAGATTTAGATAGTGGGTCTAACGCACAATCCCTTTAGATAGTGACAAAACCTATGTCACAGGCCTTCTCTTTCTCGAAAAAAAAAATACGTAAATCAAACTATTCACTTTCTGCTAGCGGATTTAGTTCCCTCATCACTTCGGACTTAAAACAACCTATTATTACCAATCATGTTGCCAGTAATGATGACAAACTGTGGTCATTTCTTCCTGCCTTCCAATGAAAGAGCTGTGGAACAAGCTACCAGGACCATGGTCCTAGAAACGTGCTTGCTTGTTGCATGTACTGCTGGGCAAAGGCACTGTTTCCCAAACGAAAAATTACATAGGTTGTACAACAGCGCATTTGATCATGGTTATTCCGGTCACAGTTTCTACAATAACACATATGTTCATAGTTTCTACAATAAAACATATGATCAGTGCTTGCTTGATACACACAGGTGTATGTGTGTGTGTTCAACAGATTGCGACACCTATAACCTTGACCACGGTAGACTATTCCAACAACTTATCAATAGAGATTAAGCTACAACCGGTGATGTGCTAATGGGGAGACAAGCGTAATATTCACCGCATAAATACGAACTGCATCACCCACCGAGCACAGATAGGTCTATAAATTCTCTAGCCCTATATGCCCAATGAGAATTTATATACATGGCAGGCGGGGGAAAGGTAGGGTATGATTGGGTTTGAGAAGGGGGTGGGGGGGGAGTTTGAGCCACAACAACTGTTTCTAGAAGAGGAAGCGACTATAGATCCCTGAGTCCGCTGCTCTTACAAACAAGCAAAACATATTTATCCTAGAGGTGTAGTCTTTTCCGATCATTACTTTGCCGTGTTCGTCTGAATATAATTATGACGATTATCGTCAATTATCATTCACCTCTTGTCTTGTTGGGGAAAGTGGAGGAAAGGGGGAAAGGGGGGGGGTTGCGTATTAGCCTACTTATGTTTCGAAAGACTATACAATTGTTACTGCGTTTTTCCATGTTTTTGCCTCAACTTATAATTTTCAAACTTTGAAGTCAGTCAAAACGACTGGTGGGGTTGAGGGGGGAGCCGAAACGTTATCTGTGTGTTTTTGTGCATTATGTTTTAAGTGATCAGTCCCATCTTCAGCAGCAAGCGAATAGTTCTTCCTCTTCTTTGTTCAAGCTTTTAGTCAAATTTCACTGAATTCTTAAGCGTCCGCGTAGAAGTTTGTCCACAAGTGTCTCTTTTAAGCGTTGAATCTGGGACACTGATCTGTTTGTCACCATGGCTGATTTCACTATTTGGTTTTATGGTGGGGTGCGAGGGAATGGGGGGTCCAGTTTCGGTGGGGGTGATCATTCTCTTCTTTCTGGATAAGAGGGGTATGTCCCAGGTTGTTCTTGAGGTAGCTAGTATAATTCACAATGTTGATTGTTGACTGTTGAATTAAGAATCAACATCGCGGCATTCGAGACACTCCTTTAAGTGCTCAGTCCCCATCTTCAGCAGCAAGCGAATAGTTCCGATTCCGATGATACCAGTGAACGTCTGATTGTAAATCTGTCTCATCCTTCTCCCGAGTGTTAAGCGTTAGCCAGATCCCCTGGTAACTCCTCGCAGCGCTATTCTCCTTAAACCGTAACGAATTATCTGCGATTCCGCACTGTTTACTCGCTCCTAAGGGCCCTCACAATATCTAACTAGTCATACATCAATTCACCACCAAGTGGTGTATGTGTGTGTGTGTTCAATTCACCACCAAGTGGTGTATGTGTGTGTGTGTGTGTGTGTGTGTATATATATGCGCGTGTGTGTTTGTGCGGGTTTGATGTGTATATGCGTATAATTCACAAGAAGATGCTAGTAAAATTAGAGGGTTAAGGATGTGTGCAGAAGAGGTCCGACCCCCATCATGAAACAGGAAATATGTCGACGACTCTATAGAGTGGGATGCAGTTAACTCAGTACCATCCACACCCCAACCTACAATGGACTGTGGATTACTTCAAAACCATCGGTTGCCCCAAGTATAACGGTGCTGTAGTGTAAAACAAGGTTTCTGTCATGTGTACCTGTCTGGCTTTCATCCGTGAGGTATCAAACCATGGGTGCGATCCAAGAGGTGAAAAAGGGGTATTGGGGTGGGGGTGAGAAAACACCAAAAGATAACAGTGGTTATGTTACAAATTGAGTAAGCAAGCTGAAGAATAAAAACACGAAATAAACACGACAAAATGAGGGGTGGTTTCTCAGCTCTGCCTGGAAGATGGCAAAACTCGATTGACGTGAATGATTATGTTTTGTAACTATAGAACGATAACGTCGATAACGTTTGTCAGTCATCACACAAACCAGCCAAGAACTTCTCAAGTCAACGATTAAAAAAAGGCATTTATTAAACTAAACATGATTCGTTTTGCAAGAATGTACACTTTGCATTCCCAAGTATGTGTGATATTATCTTCATCTCGCGGTGTAGATTTCTGGAACTGCTTTAGCATAAACTGTTTACTGTGCTGCCTTGCGACATGGACATAATTTGTGTGTGTATGTATGTATGTATGTATGTATGTATGTATGTATGTATGTATGTATGTATGTATGTATGTATGTATGTATGTATGTATGTATGTATGTATGTATGTATGTATGTATGTATGTATGTATGTATGTATGTATGTATGTATGTATGTATGTATGTATGTATGTATGTATGCATGTATGTATGAATGTATGTATGTATGTATGTATGTATGTATGCATGCATGCATGCATGCATGCATGCATGCATGCATGCATGCATGCATGTATGTATGTATGTATGTATGTATGTATGTATGTATGTATGTATGTATGTATGTATGTATGTATGTATGTATGTATGTATGTATGTATGTATGTATGTATGTATGTATGTATGATGTATGTATGTATGTATGTATGTATGTATGTATGTATGTATGTATGTAT
>CAJHNH020002802.1:724157-731657 GCA_905116865.2 Candidula unifasciata
GACGATAAACACCTGATGACACCCACCATGTGAGTGAGAGTCACGTGGAGAGGTCACAAAAGCGTTCAGCCCATTAACCCCGAGTAAACACAATGTCCCTTTACACTCTTATGTGGGTATATGGGGTCACCATATTTTTGGAGAGGTCAGCACAGTCAGCATTACGCCGCGTTCAGACAGCCCATCCTGGTACCCATTTGAGGCTGGGTCGACCTGAGACCATATTTATTGGCCGGGCTATATTGCGGCCCCCGGCAAGAGCCAGAGTAGGGCTACAAATAACGAAAAATTTCATCCTAAAAAGGACGGGGAGTGATTATAAAAAAGCAATTTTAAATATCATTAAAAATGTATGGAAAAGCATCAGAAAGGAAATCGAGGTCACAAATTTTTGGGCATGCATCTTCCTTGACGCATAATACGGATATAAGTTTTGGACTACATCCCAGTCATTAAAGAAAACAATAGGGTTTTCGGGCTGATATGCTGTAGAAAGATTCTCAGAATACCCTGAATCAAGAAGAAGAAAAAATACAGAAATCCTGAAAGACCTGAACAAGTAGAAATTACTAGGAAACAAAGTCTTGTCTCGAAAATTGAAATTTTTTATCATATCAAGCGCGGCGGAGTATAGAAAGAATAGTAGCAGAAGACCTGGTGACAGGGAAGAGGGATAAAAGATGACCAAATGGGGGGTACAAGATAATAAGTAACACCTTAAGTAAGAAAGAATAATACATTGTCTGGTAAATTGTTATTTAAAATATTTTTACGGCCTCAAAGTTCTCCCTCTTTTTTTTTTTTCTTTTTTTTTTTCTTTAAGTGAATTAACGTGGTATACCAATTAGGTGACCAATCAAACATCTTTCTTTAATGTTTGTTGTATTCTAGACACAATTTTACGGACCGATATGTTTTTAATTGTTTTGTGTCTGTTATTCTACCTAAGATTGGTTAATATAAATCTGTGTCACTTTTAGTGCCATTTCAATGCATCTAGAATTGTTCTTTCCGTAGTTGTGGATTTATAGCTGTGCGATAGACATGGCCAATGAAGGCACCTTTTGGGGGGGGGGGGGGGGGGGGGGGGCGGAGGAGGGGATGGGGATTCCCTGTTGGTAATATTCTAAGCACACGTGTTTCCATATCAAGGTGCACGAGGTATTGGAGGTGACAAGTTCGATTTCCAGCACGGTAAATTAAGCTTTCGATTGTTATGTTGTTTATCATTTCTTTCTTTCTTCCTACTTCTTTCTCTGACTGCCTGTCAACACAGTGAATGTTTGCATGGTATATATAATATGGGTAAGAAAGTGCGAGAAGCGGGAAATTGTGGACGTCGGTGTGCATTATTGCGCGCGCAGGTAAAAAATCATTTGGCAGTTGGAAATCGAAAAGAGTAGCCAAACGGCGCTGCCTGACCCAAATTTGGAGTTAAAAATTTACCAAAAGTATTTCAGGATCCTCGCCGGTGCTACAAAGCCTGCGCACTGTGCTGAGCTTGCTCGGACTCAGATTTACGTCTGAAGAAGAACGGTGTTACTACCCGTGTGCCATGATATTGATCCGTTGTTCAAAACCTCAAATCTAATTTTTATGTAATGACAAGGAAAAAATTGAATACATCGTGTCAGAGGGATAGCCAGAGGAGAAAGGAGACAGAGGAGGACCGAAAGAAAATATCATGACAGTTTGACATCATGACATGAAAGATGATCTGCGTCAGAACTGACTGAAAGTACATGAGCCAGAAGATTGTGAATAGACATAACTGCCAACGCCACACGTCATAGGCTATGCGAAGAAGAAACTCGCCTAACTTTATTAAACGTCGAAATAAAGAAACTCCTAGTCTTCATGTATTAGGACGGCATTTTAACATCAGATGGATGAATCCCCATAAAAATTGGAACAATTTTCTAAATGCTAAATACGATTTTGTCAACTTGTTTTCCTGCATACATGTCAGTGAAGAATCAGAGATCATTGTAAACAAAAAAAAAACAAAAAAAAAAAAACCCGCCTGTGTGCTCCTTACAATGCACATTTCTTTGATGTTCTTGATTTGTAAAACGGATGCACACGCAACACTCAGTTTCTAGAACAAAAGTCTAGATGTGGACGAACAACCATAAATTTCCTCTGAAGATTACAGCTATTGAACGTGAAGAAGAAGAAGAAAATATAAGAGGGTAAGTCAATAAGTAAGTCGTCAGTGGTTGTTAAAAAAAAAAAACTGAAGATGATATCAACTTAAAAACTGCTTATGTTTACACACACGCTGTCCATATATTTTTTCAACACATATCCACCAGTTTTTATACAATTGTCTTATAGTTTTTTAAGCCTCCAAAACCTGCTGCATACAACTGTGCTTTGTTTTGTATTTGTTAGTCAACTGTCTGGGTACCCACATTGAGCCACTATTTTGGATTACTCGTCTCTCACCTCTAATCATCATCTCCACTCGCTGCACGGATGCGTCTGTTGCAATCTGAACCGGACGACCAGACTTCATCAACAAGTTTAGATGGTCCTTGAGGAAATAAATATTTTCCTAGCTGCACGGCTTTATGGAATAAACATTTGTTAGCATAAACAGGTAAGCTTTCCTCATGAACATTCTTTCCATGCAGCCTTTTCCCCCAAAGAAAAACGCACAACAGGCACAACAGCATGTTGTTCTTAGAGTCTACACTTTGTAAGTACAGTAGCCATTTTGTTTCTGTGTTGCGAATGCGCATGCAACACCTAGTGCTACCTAACGAACGGAGACATAATGTTAGATGTTGCTGTCACCGGATGACACCTTTAGAAACCACCAACATGTTTGTGCCATCCCATAACCATATGTGACTTACTTATTGACTGCCTCTGGTGTGTGTGTGTGTGTGTGTGTGTGTGTGTGTGTGTGTGTGTGTGTGTGTGTGTGTGTTAACAGAAGGGTTAATAATTACCATTTATTTATTTTTTTTTTTTTTAATTGAGACTCATACATTTTCGTTTTTTTTTATTTCCTGAAGTTGCTCAAAATTTTGTTCGGCAATAAGTGGCCATTTTGCCCATATTTAAGAAGCTCTAATGTGGAACGCCAATTCTCCTTGTGATTATTGAAGACATCCTAATACTTCCCTGGTCGATCCTATGTCTTCCTCCATCTTATCATGGGCACATAACTACTCTTGACAGATCGCTGAATTATCTAAATGGAAGAATGACAAAATGATCTTGATGAAACAATAGTATAATAAGCCAGATGGAAAATGCCAACAAATAGAGCCAAAGTAAAGGGATTATGACAAATCTAAAGTGGTCAGAGTCGGCCTCTGTGCCTTACGCGTTGCTTCATATGCTAGGGTGCTGGGTTTGATTCCAGCTGCGGACGGTTTGTCTTGTGTTGATTTCGACGGTGGTACCGAGAGCTGACCGCCCAGTAAGCAGTGGCAAACTATTAAACGTAAAATTTGCCTTAAAAAAACATAGCAGCCCTAAGAAAAAAAAATGCTTAAGTTGGTTCTGCAACGTCCTATAAAAGATACGCAACCAACTAAAGTGGTGAGAACTCGCAGGCCCACGTCCTTAGCCCTATAACACTACAGATAACACCTGGATGGTGTAACCGGTGCTCCTCTCCTAATTTTAGCTCTCCTAGAGATTGAACGGGATGTCTGAGAGCGGCTTTGTTGGTCTGCCGTCCAGACTGATATATTCTAATATCGGTATAGTAATTGAACTTCAAAGGTGGCAGCACAGATGGGACAAACTGATCAATCGATCAAACTCTCTGCACTCTGCTTGTTTAGTTTTAAATAATTTTTGTTTAGTCTGACCCTGCTTGTGATCAACGGACAGTAGTCACGTAAATAAAGAGCCTTGTTTCCGCCAAGAGTGCATCAGGCCTGTGGCTTTAAACCTGTATTTGACAGAACTGTCAGCACTTGGCGAGTGATAGGTCATTACTATTTTACTTAGTGTTTAACATTGTAAACTCTAATGGAAAATTGTGGTGGTTCGTTCATTCAAGACATTGGTCTTGCTCCGAACTTGAGTTTTCTGTGCACATCCATTTTACAGATCTCGTTGGTGTTTTATGCAGACTGTTGGTTTGTTGCCTATCAGATGGAGCACTCTGACTTCGAAAGAAGTGACGTGATAAATAAATTGTCAACCCCTTTACTTCCCATAATATTGCCTAGTATTTATTTTCGCATGTCAACCTTATTCTGTTTTTCCTTTTAGAATATTTTGCCATAAAGGAAAGTTAGGAGAGTTACCCAATAAGAATGTAGGCTAAGTCTGTAAAATAATTAGGCAGGCAGGTTAATGACATTTCCGGTATCACGGCAGATGGGTCTTCCCCATAGTTGATCTGTTTATGTGCCAACAGAAACCACATAGAATGTCCATGGCTGTACCTTGTGAAAAAAAAAGGGGAGAAATTGCAGTGTCAGGAAAACTAAGAGTATACACAAGCGGTAAATGCATAAGGCGGCCGTCAGAAGTGCCAGCAAAAATGGTATGCCACAAGATGGAGTAGTAGTACAACAGATCAGTAGTTGCACTCGTAAAAAAAAATCGCAAAAGACATTACCATTTCTATGGCAACAACAGCTTTGCCTTTTTCTGAAAGTGCAATTCATATCACACATCACGTGGGACACAGTTATACATTTTTAAATGAAATTAGACAAGGCGTATTTGTTAGGCCATGATTTATTCGTTTCTATAGAGCATGTCTGGTGACTTTGGTAATTAACTGTGGCTGCCCTTGTGTCTTGTGTATTGTCAGCTACCTCTGAGAAGAGGTTCTTCCATGCTATGATGTCCGACTGTCCATTCTCAGTTCTCTAGGTTATCTTACCGTCTGCGTGGTCTCGAGGAATGGTGTCCGCCTCAAGTGCTAGATGTTCTGGGTTCAATCCCCGATATGTGCTTGGATTTTTTTTACGTGGACTTGGACTTCTAATAATTCCCCCTGGTTTCTGATTAGTGAGATCGGATGCATTTTTGCGCACGTAAAAAATCCCTTAGCAGTTGGAAATCGAAAAGAGTAGGTTAACGGCGTTGCCGGGCACAATTCAGAGTTAAAAAATCTACCTAAAGTATTTCATCATCCTCGCCAGTGCTACAGAGTTTGTGCACTGTTCTGAGCTTCTTGGGACTCAGACTTGAGTTAGAAGAAGAACATAGCACTGATGGGTTGCTACACGTGTGCCATGATGTTGATTCGTTGTTCAAACTTTAAACCTCAAACCTTGGTCTTCCGTCACGTTGTTTCCTCTGCAACTTTCACCATGTCATAAAGTACTCAAGTATTCCCTAGTCACGATGTGACCTTAGACTAATTTACCTCCTTTTGATGCGGATAAACAAAACTCTGAGTTTATTTCCTGTAAGATCCGTTCACTTATGTCCATGTTGTCCTCTTCACTTGCCTATACAATTATATCTCGCCAATTTTCTCATAATTTTTATTGTTCCGTGGAAAATGATTTTTCACTGAATAGACCGCAAACCCTGGATTTACAATTGGAGCCGCGAGAGAGGGAAACCATGCGGTAGCCACCCATCGTTACGACAACCAGAACAGGATGGGAGTTGTCAGCCTACGACACTTAGAGACATACTCAGAAGGAGATCGGTGCACTTGTGGTCATGCCCGGAGTGCGAAGAAGATAATCTTTAAATTAATAATCAACAATAAACAATTCCGTAAGCATCGATCATGGAAATACACTTAACATGGTGATGACAAATGACTGCGCTGGGAAGGGAAAAAGCATTTGTCTTGTGATTTATATATTTTAGTCTTTCAGTCTTTAGCACGCTTAGTTCTTTCTTTTAATTGTTCACATGTTGTGTGTTCACATCTTCTCGAGGAACCTGGCTTCCCTTCATATGGTATGAAATGGCGTCCACATAAGCCACTTTTAGCTTTCTAGACTGGGAATAGAAAGACTGAAGCAATACCCGATGTGAATTTGAGAGAGTTGTTTCACTATCGCTGGCCTGATTTCCAATCTTCTTGTCACAAAAGGTTACAGCCGATCTAACATCTCAGCTGCTTGTATATTGATGGGATTGTATGGCGTTAGCTACGGTGTGTTGGAGAATGGATTACTCTCTCCTGCGTGGTAATTGGTACAGGAAGTGCTGAGTGCTCCTCCAATTTGGTTTATGTTAGCGGGGGGTATGTTGTATTTTACATATTTCGATTCACATTTGCCTGTGCCCACAAAACGCTTGAGTATGTAGTAAAAGATAACGCGGTTTTGAAAACCGCATTGGCGGAAAAAATTAAGGACAAGAAAGCAAAAGGCAGACAAGGTTACACGTGGGAGGACAATATTAAGACGGCACCTTATTTAATCTGATGAATATCCATATGTCCATCTGCCTGTATGTCTATCAACACATATGTCTGCTGCATATCTTAATCTTTATGCGTGTATGTATTAAAACACTCATAAGTGTGTGTTTATGTTGTGTGCGTGTGTGTGTGTGTGTGTGTGTGTGTGTGTATGAATGTGTGAACATACATTAGCGGTAACGCATTAAACAAAAACTATAACCGTTCCTTATGCTTATGCGTCTAAATCTGCAAAGTGTCTTGGTTTTACTAAACCCGGCCTAAAATTATGGGATGGGAAAGCGATAACAGATTGTACAGTCGTTTTTTTTATGTGAAAGAGATAAAGTGATCACGGAAGTAAAGTGGAACAGGAAGTGAAGGGGAACTCAGAAATAATAGCAAATTTCCTAATCCCATAAAGTTATCTCGTATATGTCGCATCTATTTAATTTCATCACTGCAGTGGTTAAAGATTTTCGGATGACCTGCCTAACGTTGATCTTCGGGAGAAATTAGAAAACTAATTTAGACAAAAAAAAATCGACACTAGCCAACGGTTTTAAAGCTGCGGATATGAGCAAAGATTACTCAAAAGGACCGGCAAATTAGTGTCTCTTTAATCACGTTTATTTAATGTTTCCAAAAATCTCAAATATCTAACAAAAGAACCGATGATGGGTGACTTGAGAAAAAACCAGTACGATATACGTAGACAGCTGTGCAAGCAGTATTTTAAATCCGTTTTATTTGACAGTGTTTGTATATAATTAGATTAAGACAATATGGTTTCACTCCAGTCTACAGAAGGTAGGTAACTGATTATTTCCGCTTTTAAGTCAGCTCTCATTAGAAGGTTCTACTCGAATCTTGAGACACGCTGATTTTAGTGCTTTTTTAATGTGCCTTGATGGTGATTTGAGCATATGATGTTCGCTCCATGTTTTTGTATGTATCAGAGCACTTTTTGGGTGATGTAGACCAGGGTTCTTCAACCCATGGGCTGCGGAAAATTCCAGATAGGCCTCTAAAAATTTCTTGCCCAAATTATGTAACTAAAAAAAAAATATCCATCCCTGAGTTATAGAGCTATTATATTCTAAACCTCGTTCCTTTTGTGTGTGTGTGTGTGTTGTTGTTGTTTGTTTGTT
>CAJHNH020002802.1:736657-762706 GCA_905116865.2 Candidula unifasciata
CACTCCTACAGACAAGCACGCAGACACTATACAGACTCACACACAGATACACTTACAAACACACGCCCACACACAGAGACATACACTTACACACACACAGACCCACAAAGACATACACACAAACTTATACAGTTACCCATACATTCACCCATATGTACACAAAATCATACATAAACAAACACGCCTACACATGCATACATGTGGCATATAAGCTTGAAGTCGCTGCGCAAGGGTTGCTGGCTTTCTTCAGCAAGGAAGAGATACAACTAAATGCAAAATGCAAGAACAAACGAACAGACTTTATTTTCAAAGAACCACAAATTCGTCTTACATTCGACCCTTCCAAACACCTATCATTCACCAATCAATTGTATTTTATGGATAAAACATCTAATGTGTATATAAGAATATGCGTCATATATATCCACGGAGACAAGAAGGACCGAATCAATCTGTTGCCAACTCCACATTAGTTGTTAAAACTAAAGGACACATTTCCACACCTTCAGGGGTATGTGGGCATATAGGGCTGTATTTTACAGACGAATCATCACTTGATGGGTGATGAGGGCAGGATCTTAACTTTCTATGACTTGCCTGTTACCCATTTAAAGCTGGTTCGACCTACGGTCCAAAATCATTTTTTTTTAAAAGGGCATCGAAGTAAGGATTTTAGACCATGACCTTCAAGGCCGACAATTCTAACCGATACATCACAGCAGCTCCCATTGTTAACAATAACTGTGCTCAAAGACTTGCATCCTGCAGATTTGGTTGTAAACTCTGACATAAAGTAAGCTCTGACATAAAGTAAACTCTGACACAAAGTTTTACCTTCTTCTCTAGAATTATTATATCACTTGTATTGATTCCCTACCACCGGAAAATTATAACTGTTATAAAATCACGAAAGGCAGACTCAGAGATGACAACTTCAAGAAAAGACAATTTCAAGAGAACACAACTTCAAGAGAAAAGTGAACTTTACACGTTGGGGGAAACTACAGTCTAATTGAGAGGCACTTTAACCAGATTTTTTGACCGTCAATTTTGTTTTCCCCTTGCACATCGACTCTACGTCTCGGAGGCTCGAGAGAACTGTACCATCCAACGCATCATTTCGCAGCTGCTTATGGTTGTTCTTCACACGCGGCCTAAACGTTTCATAGTTATCTGAAGAATGCAGTAATTTTGTGATGGAAGTTATACATTTGAACTATGCAAGCTGTGCAAAAATATGAATAGAAGGAATTAAAGAAGAGGGAGGGACAAGAGAGAGACATAGGGGGAGAGAGAAAGACAGAGAAAAAGAAAGTAGATCGAGCTTAGAGACAGATCCAGAAAGATAGAGAGAGAGAGAGAGAGAGAGAGAGAGAGAGAGAGAGAGAGAGAGAGAGAGAGAGAGAGAGAGAGAGAGAGAAAATGAGAGAACACGACTAAACAAAACAGAATTCAAGGCTTACAAATTAGTCACGCAGGGAAATCTTAGATTAAGCCTTCACAAATAATTTTTTTCGACACAATAATTGTGTGTGTGTGTGTGTGTGTGTGTGTGATATATATATATATATATATATATATATATATATATATATATATATCAACAAGGTCCGACAATTAAGTAATGAGACTGGTTTTTATTATGGCCAAGACAAAAGGGACATATATGAAGCAAAGCATGGAATCCAGAGGGGCAACTTTCGACTATGATCTGGAAACTTTGCATTTCTGCCTGATAAGCAGACGACAAACAAGCCGCCATTTTATTGACATAGTTAGATGTGCATTGTTACGAAATCAGCATAGAGTAAAAAAAATCTAACATTAAATTCTCTATAAAACTCAGAAAAGCGCCACTGTGTCAGTTGAAATAATGCAACAAGTTTATGGGGGATAATTGCTTATCTGATACACATATTTTCAGGTAGTATTCACGATTCAAAAGGGGTTTAGAAATGATTATTAATGCCACTAGACCTGGACACCGAATTCTGTTTGTAATGATGAACTGACTGCAAAAGTCACAGAACAGATACAAGAAGATCGCTTTTTACTGTCAGCATGATGGCAGATGAATCTGATGTTAATGAGAGACCGTTCGTAAAATGTTAGTGCAAGACTTTGGTTTAAAAAAAAATTTGCTTGCAAGTTTGTACCGCACTCGGTGTCTCATCAATCAGCAAGTCCTTTGCAGAACATCGCTCTCTTCACAGCACGCCTGTATCCCTTGCTCTATCCAGCTCTCCAGCTCTATGTGCTTTCAATACCAATGCATCTTCAATGTCCTGTATCCATCTTCGCGGTGGTCGACCCCTGCCTCGCCTTCCACAAACTGCACCTTCCATCACCGTCTGTTCCAAGCCACCATGACGCTTGATGTGACCAAAATTCTTTAGCTTACGGGACTGGATGCTGTTTATGAGCCAGTTCTCTTTGATGTTCAACTCGTTCAGAATGTCGATGTTTTTCCTCTTCCTCATCCATGATATTCTAAGAATTTTTCTATAGCATTTCAATTCACAAGCTCCAATCTTTTTCCTCAGTGACTGAGTGAGAGTCCAAGACTCACAACCGTACGTTGCCACGGGCAAAATGCATGATCTCAAGATGTTTACTTTAACCAATTCACTAGTGCTTTGCCATGGGTTCTTCATGTTATTTAATCTCTGCATTGCCAATGCAAGTCTTCTTCTGACTTCTTTTGAGTAGTCGACTCTGATGTTCACTAAAGAGCCCAAGTATTCGAAATCTGTTACATTTTCTATTTCTTCATTTTCGATTGCGATACGTGGTTGGTGTGCTGTATTTACTGAGGACATTATTATTTTTTTTTTTTTTTAATTCAGAAACAGATTCACTTTTTTGTTGTGTTTCTTGACGGACAGAATCAGACGGTGTCTGATGATCAAAAATATCAGAGGGCTGAGTGCCCTCGAGACAACATCAAAACAGAAGTTTTTTGGCCCCAAAACAAATGTGTGATCCCAACCATCCACCCTATTCCACAGAACTGCCTCCATGTGATTATTTTCTATTCCTAAACAAAAGTTACCATTGAAAGAACACTTCGTTGACCATATTGATGACATCCAAAGGGCCGTAACATCGACTTTAAATGTCATAGCAACAGATGAACTACAGAGGTTGTTCCTGTGTTTGTTAGATCGAGCTTCTCACTGTATCAATGCACAAGGGGCTTACTTTGAATTAAATACAGGTTATATCTTCAACTGCTAATTATTTTAATTTTTATGGAATTAGTCTCATTACCTTATTGTTGGACCTTGTATTCCATGTGAGAGAAATAGAGACAGCTCATATTTTTTTTTCAAGAGAGAGAGAGACAGTCACAGAGAGAATAAAACTAAGAGAAATAGGAAGAGAGAGGCAATGATAAGAGTGATCCCATGATGTCTTTTCTTGGACATAAATTGTGACACGCATCACCTGAACTTCCGGCCAAAATAGCCTATACCTAACTGGCTGCTGAACTAAGAAATGTGTTTCTTTCCGGCTAGATTTTTCTGAGGCAAATTCCCCATTTCTGGATCTGGAGTCTAAAGATTCCATCGCCTAGCAATGAGTGCTTGGTCTGACACTGTGGGCACTTGGTTTCAAGTAGAATGTGTTTTTATATTGTACCCGCAGCGAGGTTGTTGTTGATTGTTGTATTATGGCAGATTGCTTTCAAAATGTTGTGTAATTTTGAGGGTCGTGACTGGTTGTCTGCGTCATCAATGAGCTGCAGTTCTTTTGTTGGATCATTAGTGTTGGCACATATGATATCTGCCTTATTCATTTTTACTATGCACGTTCAGCTTGAAGATTTTGCTGGCACTGACAAATGTTTCACTAGAAGGGAGCAGTTATAGGACGACTCTTCTGCAGGGATGTTGGAATCTCGACTAACTAGCTAACTAAGCTAACTAACTAACCATTTAACTAAATAACTAAGCTTACTAAACTAGCTAACTAAACATCTGGCTCACTAACTACAAAAATAACTAACTAAATAAGCTAACTAAGTTAACTAAAATAATTAAGTTAACTACACTGACTAACTAAGTTAACTAAACTAACTACCTATTCCTCTGACTAGCTAGCTAACATAACCGACCAGTTTAACTAACAAACTAACTAACAAAACTAACTATCTCACATTTAACCTCCTAACTAACTGAATAATTAACTAAGTCATGCATTTAGGTATGGTAGCCCTTCCTCTGGGTACATAGACCCCAGAACAATGTAATATCGCCACGGGACTACCCTAGGGTTCTGCAATTTCACCAGTGCTCTTCTATGTGTAAACAAAAAAGATTGCAGAATTTGAATCACCAGGTGTTGGAAGAATATTAACATTTGCTGATGATGTTCTTGCATATGGGCAGAGGAGTGATAGGCGACGGATAGCTCACGAGCTATAGGCAACTGTAGAGAAGTGACTGGTGTGCATAAATGGATGATGCCATCAACGCAGAAAAGGCAGCTATTTTGTGGTGCTCTCTGGACAATAGAACTGTAAAAGCTAACGTTCCAAACCGCACAGGTAATCACAGTAACATCAACAGAGAAAGCAAACTGAGATACCTCGGTATCTTTTTTCTATAGAAGCCTGTCCTTCAGGGATGATGTAGATGCAGTTGCAGTGAAATGCCAAAAAGGACTCAATGCTCTCAAGATTATGGCAGCAATGGGCATGGAACAAAGACTTGTTAGCAATGTTCCAGCATGTGATATTGTCGGTGATAGATTATGGACTTCACATACCTACCATATCAAAGAGTAAGCTGATAAAACTCGAACGCATACAGAATGAAGGCGTGCAGGTAATTATGTAAAGTACAAGAGATACCCCGGTAATATGTAAGCGATATAAACTTGCACTTCCTACTATTGCAGATAGGCTCAAAGTTCTGCAAGCTAAGTCATATCTCAGAGTAACGTTAGAAAGAGGTACCTCCTGCGTGAAGCCATGGATAGATCTAAGGGTCACTGACTGAAATGAGGAAAGTCTTGAAATGGCGCAAGCTGAAGACACAACTGGACATGTTTGCAGGCTTGAGAAATTTAGGCGAGGAGAGAAGTAGGTCAAAGTGTCTGAGCAAGTTTTAGACTTGTGTAGGGTTCTAATCACTTTGGGACGTGAGTGCAGGGAATGGCCAGCTGGTGCTGCAGAATCAGAAGCTCAACAAATGATTCATGACAATTCCCGTACAAGTGATGTGATTGTATCTACAGATGGCTCTGTGTTAAGGGGGAGACGAAGTGCGTGTGGGTTCATAGCGAAGGTGAATGGTGCAACAAAGCCTGGCATATGATCTCACAACGCCTAGTTTGAGAATGGAAGTTGAAGCAGTCACTGCTGCCTTCTGATGGCTTGAGAATCAGCTGTACACACATGTCGTCATTGTAACTGACTCACAGAACAAGCTGAGAAAGGTTAAGACAGGCAAGATCCGTGCAGACTGGCAAGCATCACTTCAGATGTCCCGGGTAGTTATCACCCTTTGGATATTTTCTTCAGATGATTCCGGTGTGCTGGAAAAGAGCAGATAGACAGACTGGTCAGTTCACACTCGGAAGGTACTGCAGGGATCAAATTCCTGCGGTTGTAGACACAGAAGTAAGGGAACTGATAGATCAGCATTCAGACCCAGAAGATATCATTATCAACACAGATGGATCCGTGAAGCGCGGATCAATGTCAGCATGGGCATACACAGCTCAAAGAAGGGGGAAAACAATACAGGAGGACAGCGGCGCTTACCAGACAACCAAGTCAAGCATGACCATGGAAATAGCCGCTGCCTCTAGAGTTTTAGCATGGGTATCAGAGCAAACCGCCACACAGACTCAATGAATATGCTTCAGAAGATAGCAACAGGCAGTATGCGCTCTGAACTGGTAGAAAGCATGCGAAAATCGCACTTAACCTCCGTAAACTGGATCTACACACCGGGTCATGCGAGCGTAAAGGGAAATGCAAGCACTGCACCAAGGATTGTGGGAACAAGCATGGACAGAACAAATATCGTCAACGCTGTACGGACTGGGCTAGTGGATAATGAGGAATCCCTGACACTGACACGTTTGCGTTACATGAGAGTAAAGCATGGCGAAGCACTTCTATGCCGTCTTCGAGGCAGAGATAGGAGACAATATAACCAGCCTCTCATTGGAACAGTTAGTAGAAGTACTTTGGAGTGGCTGTGGTATCGGAGGACTGAGCACGCATGGGAATACCCAGTGTGCAGTGACGTCGCTTGTGACAACATAACATAAAATAACATAACTGAACTGCATATATCAAATGTGAAGGTCTCCTCTGAGTTTACTGTCTCCTACTGATTCATAATTATATGGTATGCGTCTCTTAGCCTTGCTGGCGCATATAATGTCAATCTCGTATATGTAATTTGCGTTGTTCTTCTGTCTATAGCTTTTAGCTCCAAAAATCACTTTTAGAGTGTCAAATTTAAAGTCGAGAAGATTCCATCAGGCCTTTGTCCCATATGGCTCTGTCTCTCTCCGTAGAACGATTAGCGGCCGGCCCTAAGCGTCGCACACCAGCTCTGTAGCACCAGCGATGATCACGCGATATTGCCATAAGCATCGCACTCGTTACCTAACGACGCAACCGTGAAACGAACCCGGGACCAACAGAGCGGAAAGAAAACGTCTTGTCCACTTCGCCAGATTTTACAGTGCCTTAGCCTCTTTACATTGTAATGTCATATTGCCACAAGTGACGTCCCTGCACATTCCTGCATTGTCATACTTGTTCAGTCCTTAGATGCAGTAGCCACTCCAGAGTACCTCTACTGATTGCTCCATTAAGATGCTGGTTACTGTATCGCCTATATATCTTGACTGTTATATATAAACCGGCGGAAGTCAAGGGGATACCACCT
Organism: Candidula unifasciata; assembly: GCA_905116865.2. Lineage (NCBI taxonomy): Eukaryota > Metazoa > Mollusca > Gastropoda > Stylommatophora > Geomitridae > Candidula > Candidula unifasciata. The sequence goes on from CAJHNH020002802.1 coordinate 743,572, forward strand.
CTGTATTATCCCAAGTAAATCATGCCTTCAGGCTGCAGGAGATCTCAAATTGTGGAGAGGCATGATCGCCCACGCCAGTCGGCAAGGCACGTGATGATGATGATCTTGACCTTTGACATGGCACTAACCTGTTTCACAAGACCTTACTACGAGGTCATGTAATCGTGTTAGCATCAGAGATTCCACATTATTTGCCAGCCTAGTCCGTCCAGCATTTGGTGATATCGGCTCCGTCCATGTATCTCCCCGCTTGCAGTGCAGCAATACTGGCCAACAGGTCCGCTCTTGTTACCTTACACTAAATTCATTCAGGACTGCCAAAGATTTCATGCAGTCTGTGTGAGTTCATCTGATGTTTAAATTTTGATTTTATTTAAGGAATAAAAATTAAAAATAAAACATTTTAAAATGTAATTTTAAAATATATATATATTTTTTTTGGTCCTAATCTTTCTATCTGTGATACACCTTCCATCTAATATTATTCGTGTGCCTAGATACCTTGTTTTATTCTTAGTGATATACCCATACACAGATGTGCGTTGCACTTTCAAATTCTCCAACAATTTAGAGATAATTCAGTTAATCCACACTTACAGCATCAGTCATTACAAGTTATAATGGAGATAACTGACGGTAACATAAACAAGAAAGAAGCATACAATGACACGCAAAATAATTAATCAATATGACGAAATGTCAATCATCAGTCTCTAGTGCATATATCTGTACAGAAACAACATAATCCATAATTGCCACTAGACTGAGTTCGAGCACTAGAATACCAGCGCTCGAATGTGTCGATTAGTGCTTCGATCTGTCGCTTGGGATATCATAGTAGCAGGTTTTCAGCTGACGATATGAGACTTGTACCACCAGCGACGGTGCAGTTGTGTGAGAAAGCAGAGGTGACTGCTAATGAACTACCACTGAAGAAAATTAACGTGAGATATGATCAAACTAATAGCACAAGCAAAGGCAACATTTTACACCACGTAAAGAATATTTTATTCAATCTGGTTTTTTGTTTTGTTTATTTCACTGAGAGGAGAAAAATACTTCTTTAAAAACTATCGAAATCCCATCTTCGCATACGGAAGTGAATCATGGACGTTTAGTAGATTAGTGAAAACTTATTTAAAAGCTGCGCAGATGTGGTTTTATAGACGAATGATAAGAATACCGGGGACAGATAAAAAAGAGTAATGCAGTCTCAAAAGAAGCTGACTCGCAAAGAGAACTGACTGCCGACATCAGAAAGAGACTAGCAATCTACATTCTTTGGTCATGTGATTAGAAGAAGTTCTGGAGTACATCGTGACAGTGGGAACGCCGGAGAGCAAGAGAGGCAGACAGAAACAGAGAGTAAAGATGCTGGACAGTTTGACATCATGGCATGGAAGATCATCTGTATCAGAGTTGAATGAAAGTACACGAGACAGAAGGCTGTGTATAGACGTGACTACCAAAGCCACACAGCATGGTATTTAAGAAGATGATTAAACTGTTCTACAGACACAACACAAGCTATATAATTGATCGCGTTGACAACGCTTGTTTTCAGCAAGCAAAAATGTGAAAATCTACGAAATCTTGTAACATACTTTTTGAAAACAAGGTCACGCAGTTTGCAATATTTTGTTCATATTTCCTTTTTTTTTTTTTCTATCATTTTCTCGTCTTTATTATTTTTTGCTGTTTGCACACTGAAGGTTCGCTGCAGTGCAGTCATTGTTGTCTTGGGGAAACGTAATGATGCTATAAAAAGGGATAACGTCAAGGGATGACTGGCATAATTGGGTAAGTCCCTGATAGCATGGGTTTCACGGAGATATGGTGAAAAGACAAGAGTGAGTGAGTCACGTGTGAATGCGAGATCTGGGGGATTGAGAATGAGGTGGTCATTCGGTGACAAGCTCCCAGACTGGAAGGATGTGAAGCTGAATCTGTGTAGGTGAATCCAGAGTGAAGAGTGCACGTGGATCTCAATCAGAGTCGAATGAATGTTAGTGCTGAACGACAAGATAGGCAGCGCTATTGAATGATCGTCTAGGCCAGCCATTGTGTTACACTGTTTGTTTGTTGAGCCAGCCGTGTATATGCCAGTGTCCATCGTCTGAAGCATGTTTGGAGATTCAATGCTTGAGCAAGGCGAGATTGCCCGAATGGCGTAAGTTAGTTCATCTGTTAATTCGTGTCTTGTGCTACATTGCCAATAAACCTGTGAAATGTGTCAGCTGTTGTCGACCGTCATTTGAAGTTGTGTGGCCGTGGAGAGAAGTGCCGTCTGGTTAGAATGAACTGTGACCTACCATCTAGACAACAGAGTCAGTGTTGAATCTGCACTAGAAAGATCAAGTGTGGAGGAGACACATTACATTCATTACAATATCGTTACAAAACAAACCACTTTGATTAAATGCTAATTCTTCTTCTTCTTCTTTCGTTCGCCTGAAATAAGTTATCTATATCAGCAGTTTTGTCTCTTGTATAAATTTCACTGTCGTTGTTAGTTCATTCAGTGGTCCATAGAGTTTACGTTCCACTTTTGTTCTTTCTGGCCAAAAGGTTTGCCTTAATGTGTCAAAATCAGTGCAGTCCTGGAGTACATGCTCTGCGGTCTGGGGCACATTTCCACAGGTGCACATGGCTGATACACCTATCTTGAATTTTGTGTACATGTGGTTACGTAATCGGTTGTGCCCTGTTCTGAGGCGGAAGATAATGACTTGTTCTGGTCTGTCCATAATAAAATAGTCATCTTGTGCTGGGGCTGGTGGTTTCCTGATCGATTTAATGATTCTTTTCTTTTGGTGGTATGTGACTGGTACATCTATCTGCTCTTTTGTCGCACCTTCCCCTACCAGTTGATCAGCTTTCTCATTTCCAGGCACTCCACAATGAGACGGTATCCACTGCATTACGACTCTTCGCTGAACGCTGAGTTGTGTCAGCAGTGTTTGCAATTCTGGTAGTTTCCTAGACTGGAGTGCTTCAAATACTGATTTAGCATCTGTAAGCATTACCACATACTGTGAGCCAAGGTTGGTATTTAGCAGTTTCTCTGGAGCTATCTTAATAGCCTGGGTTTCTGCATCGTAGTTATGGCAGTACTTCCCGGTTGGTACGCTGGACTTATCCCCTAGTACCATCTGGGAATTCGATGTACATCTCAGCCACCCACCATTTCTAACTGCACTTTCTCTGCGGACCCATCTGTATAGACTCTGACCCATTGTTCTTGTGGGTATTCTTCATCAATATAACTGAGGGTGGCCATTTTGCGTTGTACACTATCTTGCTCTTTCTTGTCAAATATCCCTATCACATTTGTCTGGATTTGTACCGTTAGTTTACATTTTTCTCTCCATGGGGTTTGTTCCGGAATACTTTTAAGTGGGCAGCCAATTTCCAGAAGGTCTGGAGTTTGTCTACATATTCTTTTTGCTTGGTGTATAAAGCTGCTTCTTTTTAACCGTCCCAAGGCTAGGTTCTTAAATCTATTTTCCATCGGGTGTTCTGGCATACTGAGGAACTTTTCAGCTTTGTATTTGCAACTTTGTATCTCTGCGTTCTCTCAGTGCCTGTGTTTTCCCAGCTTTTCTCCATTTCTAATATGGGGGTTGATTTCATCCCTCCTGTGATGACTCTGAGCGCTTGATTTTGCACTTTGTCTAACTCCTTTAATGTGGTACTAGATGCTGCAACACCATGCAGTTGACCCATATTCCAAGTGTGGAAGTATGCTCTGCTTGTATACTTTATTGAGTATTTTCCCATCTGCTCCCCATGTGGTTCCACTTAGTTTTCTTAGTATTGCTGTCTTCCTCCTGGCTTTGGTTGCTGCCTTTGTTGATATGTTTTCTCCATGTCAACCTGTCATCAATGTGACTCCTAGGTATGTGGGCTCTTTATCATCTCTCAGGGGTAATTTCGTTTATTTTGATGGTGCCGGCTTTTTGCTTTGGGGAGAGGGTGAATAGTGTGTGTGCTACATTTGTCTGTGTTGATGCTGACACACCATCTATGGCCCATGCCTCAAGTGCATTTTTGTAGCCCGCTGTAGTGTTTTTTATGGCTATCGTTTGCATGTTCATTGGTGCACCACAGTACCAGGTCGTCGGCATACATTGCCATTTTGATTCATTAAATGCTAATCAACTTTTGATGTTTTACGTAATACATAGTAGTACATTTAAATCTCTCTCCCCTCCCCCCCCCCCCATTATTTCAATGGAGAATAAAACGTTCCTTTCTTTCACTGTTCTTGGTCGGCTGAATGTCAGGAACGGAAACATTACTCAATTTCCGCTTCCGTCTGTCAGCCCCTTGCCACTTGGGTTAATCTCTGTGACGTATGGCTTGCGTGAGACGCGTCTACCTCACAAGACTGGCCAATCATTAAGAAAGACATGAGTACTTTAATTATTCGTTGAAACATACTCCAGCGTTCTTGCGGTTTTGTACCAAAGAATGCTTCGTTTGTTCTGGCTGGAGACCTGTCAGGAAGGCTAGGAGTACTAAATGAAAAGAAGAGCAAAAAATACCATTTAACTTAAATCTAAAATAGTAACCAGTCAACTATAAACCAAATAGAACGCTGACGACTCAGTCAACGAACCAAATAGTCATCCAGTAAAACAATAGGTTAACCAACCAGTCAAAAACCAGGCTGTATGTAATCAGACGCATAAATTAGTCAGTCAATCAACCATTTTGCCGAAGACTCAATTGTCCAACAAATGTGTCATCCACTCAGTTAACACAAGGTAAACATAAACCAGCCAAGAATTTAACAAGTTAAAAACCGGTAATGTCTTCATTACTGCCCTAATAGGTCTCTGATTCCATACCTAGCAAAGGAATTTCGTGAAGAAAAATTAGGCTACTGTTCGCTTGGTTTATTTGTATTGTCATTGCCTTTCCCTCCTTATAGATATTTTAGACCTTATTGTGATGATCAAGTATGTTTAATTTATCTTGCATCTGATTCTGTGAATTCGATAGAAGAGAAGTATCATCAGCGAAGTATAGGTAAATCAAGCTGTTTTGCAGGGGTCTATTCCAGGTCATAGTGGTTGCAGTCTTCATAATTCAGTCTATTGCCAGCAGCAGAACCGGGTTCTGGCGTCATGAACCAGGCCCGTCCGCCCTCTGAAATTATCTAGGATATCAGGCCGAAACAATTTGCGACAATGGACCATCCTACTGATGATCGGTAGCTGCTCATGTTGCGATTGCTCCCATGTGGTGTTTCAGTAGAAATAAGAAACGACAAAAAGAAATCCCTGTCGCACATCTTTTCTGATTTCTAACAGATCTTTTAGTTTTCACTCATGGAAAAATTGGCATTTCATGTCTTGGAGTGTTGCTTTTTACTAAGTTAATAATGTTCTGTGAGACTGCATAGTGCCTCACTGGTGTCCACAGAAATTCCCCATCAATGCCGTCAAAGGCTTTTCATAGTCTACGATTTTAAAATAGTGTATTTATATCATTCGATGTCTTGTTCTATATTATGCGAAGTATGGCTATCTGGTCAGTACAGGATCTGTTTGGACAAAAACCTATCTCTGGCATTTTTTAAGCTTTCGAAAATAATACAACTTAATCAACTAACGAAGCAGAGTTTGAAACCAACCAGCCAACTAGTGAACAATATAAGAACATGCAACATGATTCCTCCAACTAAAAAGCACCAAGTCAAATAAAGTCAACCAATCAACAAGTTAGATCAAAACAAACGTAATCACATCGTGCGGTTTCTAAGACCACCTTCTGTGAGATAAAGAAAAGATACGATGCCCTTTCACAAGCATGACTTCATTGCTGACTAATTAGTGATGTGCTGGAATCCGTGGTTTGGTCGAAAGGCTCCCATAATGCAGCCTAACTGTAAACCCAACACAGTGTGCCAACAGCCTTAAGAATGAGCGTAGGGGCATTACCAACCTTCTCCTCATCACCAGCAGTAGCAGGGAATAAAAAAAAGCAGAAGAAGACAAAGAAGAAGAAGACGAAGAAGAAGAAGAAGAAGAAGAAGAAGAAGAAGAAGAAGAAGAAGAAGAAGAAGAAGAAGAAGAAGAAGAAGAAGAAGAAGAAGAAGAAGAAGAAGAAGAAGAAGAAGAAGAAGAAGAAGAAGAAGAAGAAAAAGAAGAAAAAAAGCTAAAGAAGCAAAAAAAAAAAGAAGAAGAATAAGAAGACTTTGATGATGATGATAACGATGATGGTCATGAGAAATAATACTAACAATAAAAATTATATTACATTTGTGAAGACCACACCAAGCACTGACGCGTCACTCAACTCCCACTTCTAAAAGCCTACGGCGAATACCAGACACAGTTGAGTCACCCGCCAGAATGATAGTTGTTTACAAACACGAAGCTAGGATGTTTGGTTTGGATAGCGAATAGAACAGAAATTTACTTCTCTAAAATCTGTCACAGGAAACGGCGTTTAGCTGGCTAAAGTTCTTTTCACAGAAGATAGGTCAAGTGAAGAATGCGCAATACTCTACAGACGGACTGAAGCGATAAATAAAAACCTTATGACTATATGTACCACATAGAAAGAATTAATTTTGTTAACATTTGATTTTGTTTGATAGTTAATAAGTTAATGATAGAAGTGTATCTTGGATTATCTTCCAAGATATGCCACTGTACTGGCCAGTAACGGGAGGATAGTATGGGCGGCTGCCGCCCTTCTTGTGGGTGAACTACTTTATGACAAGATATAATTATTTTATAATTTATTCAGGTGGACTGAACAGAGGATAGCTACAACTCCTCTTCTTCTTAAGTTCCCCAGTTGTTAACTCCGGCGGAAAGTTAAAGTTGTTCATCAAATTCTATACTTTGGTCTTGTATAAATTAAAGGGTCGAGAGGAATTAGGAAGGCTGAGAGCCACTGCTCTAGATCTTAAGTTTTGCCTGCAAGTCCGTTTTACAGATCTGACTTATTTGTATGCAGACTTTTAGGTCTCACCTCTCAGGAAGAGACATTCTGATTTCGAAGGAACGATGTTACCCAGTTTACAGAAAACATCTAAGTGTACTTGGCGAAATAAGTAAGCCGTTTGTATAGCGCTCAGAAGATTGCGGGTTTAGGCCACGGACTGCGTCTTTCACTGCACGATCGCAGTACTTACGGAGACACTTCAGGATCGTCACAAAAGCTCAACAGTTTGTACGTTGTGCGGCTAGTCATTTTGCAGAGAGCAATAGATCCATATAGGATAAAATATGATGCAATAAAGTCAACTTTTTGATAAGCTTCCAAAAAAAAAAGGGGGGGGGGGGAACTACGAGGAGTTAGACGAGATATATATATATATATAATCCAGTTCAGATATATATATATATTGTCGTGAATTTCGTGTTATTTTAATCAACTTTCACATTTTGAAAGCGTGCATCGTTTCTGCAGTAACAGACGTATATGAGTCTTGGACTGTCTCCCTATCTGTGAGGAGGGAAATGCGAGCTTTTTTTTGAATTAAAATCTATAGAAAGATTTTTAGAAGTGTACATCAAAAAGATTCGAAAAACATTTCGAAACCGGAAAATAGTATCTTTTCTTTAATTTCCTGTTGTATTCTGCAGTATTTTTTTTTACTTGTAATTTTTTTTTTTTTGGGTGTGTGTGTGTGTCAAAAGCAATACTGTAAAACATATTCACTTCAAACTTGAGTCCATATAATAGAATTAAACACTAATATTAGAAACGTGGCTTTCACAAAAATTCATTCTTTAAGTTGTCACTTCTGGATGCCAAAAAGAGTTAACAATTCTCAACCAGCGAACGAATTAACGGTCATTTCCCGTCACAACGAAGGCTTTTCCCTGATGCATGCAGTGACTAATCCAGTTCAGAGATTGTAGCATAAATGTCGCATTAACACTCATCATCCCTGATCACGCGCAGTATCTTAGTCATAGCCTGGTAATCAAAATGAAATTTGATTGGCCAATCATAGATTCTGTTCGATCTCTTTCCCAGGCTTGCAGGAATATCATGGTATTTATTGGGAATGACGTGGCTCATTCAGGTCGTTGGTGAGTCACCAAAACTGGTTCGTTGTTGAATAGCTGGTAGAGATTCTTGACAGGAGAATCAAGTTAAGCTTGTTTAAAGATCTCTGTGAATCCTCAACTGTCTAAAAGACGATGCATGCCTGGTGTATAACACGGGTCACTTGCCATGAGAGGATGATGTAATCTGTTAGGCCCGACAAACTTGGTAATCTAGTATCAGGAAGAAGCAGAAGAAAATAGGATTTGACTTGAAAACTGTGTGGAGCTTCGTTTCCAATTTCCCGAGAACAGTGATGTAGTTGACTTCTCCAAGACAGGACAGTAATAAGTATTTCAAATTATTGTTACTTGATATGAATGTTATTGTTGATACTGTTACTGCTGCGGTTGCTGCTGCTGTAAAAATATTAATAACTACTAATGCTGCTGTTGATGCTGATACTGCTGCTACCACTACTCCTGCTGTTGATGCTGATACTGCTGCTGCTACTACTGCTGCTGTTGGTATTTCCACTAACATTATTACCAGATAAACTGAAATAGAAATGTGTGTGATGAAATGCTCAGCAGGTGAAGAATATACGATAGGGAAAAACAGAGAGAAATAAAAAAGGTGGGGAAGAAGTAGGAGAAGGGGAAGTAGTTTTAGGAGGACGAAGAGGAAGCAAAGGCCACAAAAAACGAAGCTGTGAATATGTTGCATAGTTCTGAGCTGCGAGCCTTATTATGACAGTGTAGACCCATCATCAGAGAAGACTTAACCAGGGGCCTAACAAACATACAGGATCTACACCATATGACAACGAACTGCCAGACATGCAGAGTTATGACCTCCGCCCTATGCGCCGCCCTCGGCTTAAGAAGGAAGACTAACTAATAAATGAAAGTTAGTTGCGTATCCTTTACAGGATGCTGCAGAACCAACCCTAAGCATTTTTTATGGCTGTTGTGTTTTTTCTAGGCAAATGTATGCCCAGTAGTTTGCCATTGCTTCTGGACGGTCGATAACACTGTCGAAACCGATGCAAGGCGTGGTGCCTGCAGCTGGGATCGAACCCAGAGCCCCGGCATTGCGAAGCGCGTTTGCGACGCCTTAGACACAGACGCCGACCACTAATAACTAATACAAGGAAATATCATGAGAACTCAGGTTGGCTTGCATGATATTAACAAATTTCTCTTCTCCATATCAAGTTTCAGTTAGTCTTTAAAAATATTACTGACACCATATGCCAAATACAACCGTAGCCATGACAGTGAAACCAGCACTATACTTTATCTCAAGCGGTTAAACCACCCGTTTCTTTTGGTCATACTGGTACCCTAATTACTGAGCACGAATCTGCCCTCAATTCTTCAGCATATTTATTTTCAATGATTCCTCCCGAGCAACACAAAACACAGTCGATTCAATGATACGACCCTACCTTTAAATAGACTTGAATTTTGTGTGACCCTCTATACTGGAGTAATCATTGTTTTGTGAAGAGGTAATCAGTGTCATCACACACAATGTCAATGGAACTAGCGTAACGGGATACGGGATAGAGACGCCCATGAAATGGGAATAAACCTATTTAAGTGCTTCGTGTATAGAGGTGCTCCTGCACGAGAAATTAAACAGAATAATGGAATTTGAATCCCGAAGCAATGAAATAATGCTTTAGAATTACTGCAGACAATGAAGACTGCTTCTATTGTCGCAATGGCACGATATACGCAAATGGCAGATACTGTCAGAATACGCAGATGTTCGAGCTGAATTGATTCCACAAGATATTTTACTATTAATACCACAATTATACCCTTATTTTCTTCCTCTTCTTCTTCTTGTTTTTCTTCTGCTTCTTCTTCTTCCTTTAAAAAGAGCCGTTGTAGCACTGTTTTGTGGTTTATAGCCAGGCTGCGATATTCGCACTTTCGTCTCAACAGATCCCGTCCAGCTCATCCTCCTCCTCTATGGATCAAAAGATCTCAGGCAGGTCACTTTAGTTCTTCTTCCCTTTGCTTTACCCTGCCCTACCTTTCCAGTCTTTTAATACCCAACTCTAAAATGTATTCATCCTTATCTCTAACTTCAAGGGAGATAGCGTTAAACAACAACATCTAAAGTATTAGCCGAGACATGCAATATGTAATATGTCACTCGGCACAGGGTAAACCAAATACACATTCCCAGAAGACATAGAGGAAGAATGGCTAATCTGTTCTAATGAAGGATAAATCCTCATTGCTACTGGAATATTTAACGCTGAAGGGGCTGTATAAAATAATTTCTTCCAAACGTCCATGTTGTGTGGCGTTGGTATTCATGTCTATCGACAAAATTATGTCTCGTGTACTTTCAATCGGCTCTGACGCAGATGATCCACCAGGCCATGATGTCAGACTGTCCAGCATCTTTTCTATTGGTCTCGCATTACCTCTCTTGCCCTCCAGCATTCCAACTGTCACGATGTACTCCAGTTATCTCCTTCTCCTCAGACGAATAACAAATGTCGAATGTCTTCGTGTACTGTGTGCAAATCAGTTCTCTATGTGAGTTAGCTTCTTTCAGTACACCTTCATTACTCTTTTTTTTTTTATCAGTTCAGGGTATTCTCATCATTTATCTAAAAAAAAAAAAAAAACACACACACACACATCTCCGCAGCTTCACCGATCCACCAACTGCCCATGTTTACTTCCGTATTTCATGATAGGATTTACAGAGCTTCTAAGAATTCTCTTTCTTGTCCTAATTGAAAAAGAACAGTTGCATCGACAACTCTTCAATTTGTAAAATGCCGCTCTTGCTGGAGCTAATCTGCATTAAGATTCTTTCAAACGTCTTCCATCTGATGTTAGCAGGACATCCAAGTACTTCCTTGAGAATTTCCCCCTTTACTGTTTCATTTAGGTTGGTCTGTTTTGTTTTTGATTACCATTAATTCTGTTTTTCTGCTGTTCAAACTAAGACCCTCGTTTTTACTTTCCGTTACAATTATATCCATCATTTCTTGCAGTGGTGTGTCACTTTCAGCGATCAAACCTGTATCGTCAGCATATCGCTGGTTGTTAAAAGTGTGCCCACCAACCGGCATTACTTGCATGCCATGTACGGAAATTATGCTATTTCACTGTAAAAAAAAAATTAATTTTTAATAAACAGTAATCATTGCTTAATAATCAAATACACAAATAGCACGTAGTAAAAATAAATGAAAATTGAACCTTACTTTACCTCGCTGAGATAAGAATGGTCACGACGAGGGGAAAGTATGAAATGTTTAAGTTAGGAATGAGAGTCCTTTCCAATTCAACTTGAGGAATTTAAAATTATTGTGTGTTTTCTTTTTATCTCGATTTTTTCTTTTTTATTTTCAGTATTGTTTTAAACATGCACCTAGCAGACACTAACAATTATGAAATTTTTAGTAAAGAATTCGTCTTAAAACAAGTGTGCTTTTGCCTCCTTCTTAGTATGTTTGGCGCAAAATTGTTTAGTCATTTGATACTATGCTATATTAGCAGAGGCAAATGAAAGTCGCTTAGTGCAACAAAGTCTAGCATATGATATCACAATGGCCGGTTTGAGAAAGGAGGTGGAGGCAGTCACTGATGACTTCTGCTGGCTTGAGAATCAGCTCTACATACAAGATATTTTTTCAACTGACTCGCAAATAATGTTGAGAAAGATGGAGACAGGCATACTCCGAGCAGAGTGGCAAGCATCACTTCAGAGGTCCCGTATACTTAGCGTCTTTTGGACATTTTCTCCAGGTATGCCGTTGTTTTTGGTAAATGAACAGTCAAATAGACTGGCCGGTTCTGCACCAATTGGTATGCATGACAAGCTAAATGTTGTGAGGACCCTCTGGGAGCGAGTGAACAGTGCGGAAGCACTAATAGATCATTACGGTCTGAGGAGAATGGCGCTGCGGGGAATATGTCTGACGCTCAGTACTCAAGGAAAGGGCGAGACGGATATACAAAGAGGCAGTTACTGATACCATCGGAATTGGAAATCTTCGCTTGCTGTTGAAGATGGAGACGGGCGCTCATAGGGGTGTCATGAGTCCTGTGATATCGATTCTTGATTCAACATTCAACACTGAACATTCAACATTGCTACTAGGGCTTTTGGGGAGTTTTGTTTTTAGCAAACATTTGTTTGATTAATGTGAGACGTCACAAGGGTAGTGACTCTTTCTGATGATACAAGTTCTAGCAGGCCAGTCGTTTTTCAAATAAAAGGTCATGTACTGAGAAAACTAATTCAATTTTAAATAGGACGTATATGGGGCCGCCCTAACCCCCCCCCCTTTTCCCCCATATACGTCTAATTTAAATTTGAGAGAGCGAGTGATAGGTAGACCTAGGAGCAGCAACAACGAAAACATTGTGGGTAGGGTCTCAGTCAGCTGAATGATTTTCTTGGAAGGGATTTCGGGTAGCCCAAGCCTTTTTTTAGTGATGACCAATAATAATAATAATAATAATAATAATAATAATAATAATAATAACAATAATAATGAGTTGATAAAACAAGAACATACCTACTGACTCTCTAACAAGCATGTCGTAAGATCCGACTAACTGGTGGCTTTAATCAAAGTCGGAGTGCGTCTGCTTGAAAGGCGAGGAGCACACAGTCTGCATACAAATAAGTCAGATCAGGGAAACTTATGTACACGCAGCACGCCGGTTCTTGTACAAGATAAAGTCCAGAAGTGGACGAACAGCTTCAACTTTCCAACGGAGTTTACAGTCGGTAAATACGAAGAATAGGATGATGATTATATAAAAATAATGCGCGAAATAGATTTTAAAGAATTTGAAAAAATTTTAAACGCAAACTTGATTGATTCATTAATGTTCAACCCCACCACGACACTTGGCGACACAAAGTACAACTATTCAGATGAGGATCACCCGAGGACAGGTCCCAGAAACCTCTTTCAACCGTTAGGTTATATTAGGGGGCCCCCGACTACAGACAATGTGAAGCTTTAAAAAAAACAGATCTGTATTGGGACGGTTTATAAATGCAAACTTATTAGAACCACTATATATAGACAGGTAAAGGAATTAAGGGGGGGAGGGGAGGCGGCCGCAGCGTAGCTCTCTCTCTATTCCCTCTCTATCGCCCTCTTTAAAAAAAAACGGAAAAATGGTGGTTGTGGAAGAGGAGGGGCTGAAGATGTGTATACTGCCATGTTTCTGTGCCCTTCGATAGAAAGCGATGCAAATGGGAGGATAACAGAACAGTTGAACAAACAGCAGTCTGAGACTGGATACGAGAAAGGTGGAGGAAGTGTAGGAGGGGAGGGGGAGAGGAGAGAAAGAACGTGGTATTGGAGATCTACTGTCACCAACTTTAAACGAGGAAACGTAACTAATTGACAGAAGAAATGTTGAGTTCAAGGTCAACTGTTTTCCAGCAAGAAAGATTTGCTGAAGAATGTTTTAAACAGTGTGACCTTTAAACAACCTGCTGTGGCATTTCAGAAACATTTCCGATGACGTTGTTAAACATTCCGGCTCTCTTCAAAGGGGACATTTTAGGAATTCCTGAAGGACGTCGCCAAACTTCTAATGCAAGGAAATTAAAACGGGAAGAAAAAAAAATTAAGAATCGAAAATGTCTGGTCTGAAATCGTTTTAATTATGGTTTCTTTTAACTCGGCTATTTGTCTGAGCTGTTTGGCTCAGGAGTGTCTTGTCAGTCTCTCCACGTTGTCATGGAAACAGAAAAGTACTGTTTGAAACTGTAACTCTTATAAGTAAGGGAATAAATCTAATATCGTGTGAATCTGTTGTCCTAGGGGTTAGTAAAAGCGTTAAATAGTTTTATTGTTCTCAGATATTAGGGTTAAATTAAAGAAACAAAAAACATTTCTCGTTGTTCCTAGATAGAGGATCGAGAGTCACACTGTGATAGATTGGCTCATAATCACGTGATAGTCTAGAGACAGTGGGGGAACACATTAGCAAGCCTTCATTTGAGCGAAGGCAGCAACAGTTAGTGTCTACTACCACTAGCCCTGAGAAAAAGAATGCTTGCAATTTTGCTGAACTGCTAAGGTCCCTCTTCGCGTTCACAGGCTGAAAAGTCCAGCGGAAAGTTCTGGTTATTTGCCCACCTCTAGACTTTGGATTTGTTTCAGAATCTGAGTTTTGCATCCGTTTCACTGATCTGACTTATTTGTCGAACCAAAAAGAATTAACCTTAGCAGTTCATTACCCGTATGAGTTCACGGTCCCCACTGTGTGGGAGGCCAAAATTCACTCGCTCTCTCATACAGCAAGCATGTAGTAAATAAAAGTCGACTAACTGAAGTCGGAGTGTATCTGGCTGAGATACAAGGGAATAAGTCTGCATACAAATAAGTAGGATGTGTAAAACGGATGTGCACACAACACTCTGGTTCCGGAACAAAACTAAAGTAAAGAGATAGGGAAACAACCACAACTTTCCGCCGCAGATTTCAACTGATGAACAAGAAAAAGAAAAGATCTGCAAATTATTATGTTCTGTTCAGCATCGACAATATATCTCATTCTTGAGCCAGGCAGCATGCGGTATCTCGGTCAGCCATTTGCTATTTTAGGTCGCAACACATTGTTTATTGAACCTGGTGTTAAATATTTTTTTTACGCCCGGCTCTCTAGCGTAATTGGCTAAAGTGGATTGCGCAGTGACCGGGTGACGAACTCCTCGTGGTCCGGGTTCACTAACGGGGTACGCAGAAAAGCCACATTTCTCCCACATTAACGGTATTTACAATGGAATCAAGGCCGAAAGGTTGCGATATCCTTAATACCGAGCCTAAGGGTTAACAACTCATGGCTTCTGGATACTAATAGAAACAAACATGCATGCTTTTTACAAGCAATACTCGTGTTTTGATGTTAAGATTGTGTGACGTAACGTCCCACTCCCCTTTGTTATTACAAAACTTTAGTGTGATGTAAGGTCGTGGGTTCCCTGGATTTGGGTTCAACTAAATTTTATATGTTGAGTAGGGAATTTTCCTCTCAACACATCCCCTCCACTAGGTTAACTGAACTAATATCCGGGCAATGTTGCTCTCAGACAAAGTAATGGATATCCAAGAAAACAGTCATATTGGCTAGTTAATTATTGTAACATTAGCTGCACTTGGTATCCATAAGAGAAGGAAAAGGGTTTTAGATGTCTATATTATTATATTGATTGACTTACTAGACAGGGCAGTTGGCCCTTTCCGTCGACATTCTCTTAGTAAAGAATTATTATTATTATTATTTAATGAGCGCCCACCAAATGCTACTCTATCTTAACAGTTTAATTAAACATGTAAGAACAGACACACTTGGAATTATAAAAACTGATGCAGGATAAGACCATATAATTGATTTATTAACCTAGCAATCATTTTGGTTATTTATATTTTTAGTCAACAGTGATGGTATGGTGGTAATGAGATGCTTCAGCTAGATAACTGAGCCCTTAAGATTAGGAGTGAAGTGATAATGGTGGTGTTTAGTTACATAAATACATGATACGTAACTTTTGTTGTTTTAGAAAAGTGGAGCTTCTGAGAGTCCTCGTGTTGAGTCCCTTCTTAGCCGTTCCAACTTTTCCGCCCAGTTCTCCTGGTCCTTCCACCTAGTTCTTCCACCTGGTTCTTCCACCTGGTTCCCACCTGTTTCCCAGCTGGCCGAGTTCTAACACAATGTAGTCTCGTGCCCGTGATAACCCTATATTTCCGTTCTTAGAAAAGACTGATCGTCACATGGAAGCTGTAATGCTGGAACAAGCACATACGTGTTGTATCTTGACTTACACTAAGAATATGTGTATCAATAATTACAATATATAATAATACATTATATCTCATCACACCTCCTCATATTCCACATTCTCTGCAGTCTAGTCTGAAGGTCTTTGGTCCCACAGCGATGTCTAACATATCCTGCCTTCCCTCTCATGTTCTGTCATGATAGTTGACTTTCTAAGTCTGTTGTCCGTCATCTCTCAGACTTCCAACTGGCTGACATTGATTTGACATAAACATGTGGCGCAGGTTATGTGCTGAACACGCAAAACATTTTATACGGGCATGCGGTCCTGAATATTATCTTTCAGTGACAGTGAATAATATACACCCATGATTCTTCACCTGGGGTTATCAATCCCCTGTGTAGGTGAACAAATTTAGTGAGCACATGGTGGGCACACAAAATGTAACAGCATGGCTGCATGTGTGGGCATCATTTCCCATAGTCTAAACTCATGTTTTGGTTGATGGTTGAAACATTATAATTTCATTATATTTCAATATACAACTCTTTTTTTTTTTATAAACATGAAAACATACACTGAAAAACATGTGGCACAAACATACAAGAAATAGAAATGGTTTAGTAGTTCCCTAACTGAGACACTGAATACTCACAAAGAACTTTTTCAAGCAGAATGTGTAGAAAAATTAGGACAAAGGTAGAACAGGCTTAGCTAACTCCATCACCTATTTATAAAAGATCGAAAATAATTGTACAAGCATACCTGGGAACTTTCCAGCAATCGCCAAACAAAAATCAAACAGTAAGAATTGCCTCTTCTGTCGTTCTGAGTTTGTTGCCGGTGGGCTGCGATTTGAAGTAAACTCCAGATGCTAGTATTATTAATTCCTCTATCTGTCTGCAAGGTTAAACTCCTCCCTTTACTAGGTTCTACCTAATCCTCCAGGAGATGACCTAAGCCACGCCCCTGAGGTACCTTGCAGATCAACATATCTATCAATGGGCCTGTCACTCAAAGTGAACGACCTTCAGTACGACCTTGACTATGATCAGACATTCCTAATTGGCAAACATCTGTTCTCCTGAGAATTTCACTGACATGTGTGAAACTCCAGCCACTAGACGCCATCATAACTCTAGAATTGTCTACCAGACCACTTAATTCCCCTGATCTAGTCTGTTTAAAAGGCCCCACTCAGTCTGTGTTATGTAACCTTTATGACACTAAGGTCAGGTTCATGGGAGATAATCTCCGGTGTGATAATTAGTTCCCAGTTGCTGGCCCCTACAGTCTGTGGGCAGGAGATGATTATATGACACTGGCTGGTGAAAGGAATCTCTAGCTAAGGTAGTATTAAGTAATATTACACAAAGCGGGGTTGCTTTGTCTGGCGAGAGACAGGGAAACAAAGTTTAAACAATTTTCAAATCCCTTGTAGTGGTTTTAGAACTATTTTAGGCTCAGTGCATATTGCTTATAGTTCTTTGTCCTTCTCTGAATATAAGAAATAATTAAACAAAATATAACTTCTGAGACCACTGAGGTCATTTCGTCTTAGATTGTGCTTTCTTCAGTGACTGGATACGTAAATTAAAGCACAGACATACAGAGATTACATTAGCAACAAGAGCTAACAAAAGCACACAAACAGTAGACTATTAGAAACAAGAACTAACTAAAGCACTCAGGAATAGCAGCAAGAATTAAAATTTACATGAAAATAGAGATTGCATTAGGCAAAACATGTACAAGACATACATCGTTATACGCGTTTACCAACATAAAAAACACAGATTTAGTTGAGATTGTTATGTGCACGCAAAACAGGAGATAATAAGATATGAAGAACTCTTGAACCCTGTGCAGTATCATCAGTTTTAAGGCGTCCACAAACCAACTTCAAGTGTTACTGATGTTGTCACTGACGAACTCAGTTCATCGAGTGTCTAAGTAAATAAATACTAGTCTGATTTCACTCTCTATCTCTCTCTCTCTCTCTCTCTCTCTCTCTCTCTCTCTCTCTCTCTCTCTCTCTCTCTCTCTCTCTCTCTCTCTCTCTCACCAGGGTGAGCATTACGCAAATCTCCCCAAACATAGCCCCGCCTATTTATCCACCAGATCACTTTTCATTCACAGCTTGATAGGCTGTTCGAGTTTGCTGAAAGCTACTGGTGTGTTTAGCTCAATTGTTTGCTTTCTGTGTTGTCTTCCATGTAAGTTTTGATTCCGAGAAAGAGAATGTCTGTGACACAGGTTGCAGCACACTCGTAATGGTGAGTGGGGTGGGGGTTGGGGAGGGGGGGGGGGGGGGTTGTGTTAGGGCCAGTGCTCCATATTGTTAGAGCATTAGAAGCACTGGCGTGCTGAAATATACAACAACAGATATCAACTGTATCGCGGAACATCACCGTAACGATGTGCAAAGATGACTAGGCTCAAAATCTACCAATCAAAAGTTACCTAGTGTGTGTATAGGCGGGGCTAACTCTAGGGAGATTTTCGTTACGTTTACCGCCAGGAGATTTCCCCGTCTTTTTTCGGGATGCTGTGATAATAAGAACATCTACAGAGATTTTTATTAGAACATTATAATAATCGAATCATCAGAAAGTCGTGCATTCGAATCCAAACTGAACCGGACTCTGTTCTAAAATGACCTTGCTTCCAAACAGACCCAGTCTTGAGTAGGTTCTAGATAAATGCATGGGAAGCAAAGGCGACCGGTGTGATGTTGACCGCACCACCTGCTGAGGGTCGATTCGTCTGTAAAATAGAGGTCTAGCACTATGTGACTAATAGGACTGAAGGCGTTTGAAGGTGTCCTTTTATGTATCTATTTTTGGCGCGGTAGCAAAGTAGTACACACAAACAGTTACTTGGGAGCGCAGGTAAACTGCGAAAAAGAAAAATGAGTTAGAGACAACCTAGCGTTTTGACCGAGGTCTTTATTAACGACTAAGACAACAAGAAAAAAAAATTGCCAGTCCCTAGTAGGTCAGTAGCGAAAACAATATTGAATTTTCATAGCAAATAAGCAGAGACAAGAGAAAAATTAGAATATCTCTGGTGAACAAAAATAAAGTTATAAAGGTAACTTGCAAATATAATTCACAGAAATACCGTGGTAACACAAATTTTGGGAGTACATTGACGCGTGTCGTGACAATGAGAAAATTAGAAAGAAAGAGATACAAAGGTATACCAAGATAGACAATACTGTGTGAAAGCTCAATGAAAAAATTCGGGACAGAATTATGTGGATAAAAATATTACAAACGCCACATGACAGAAACTGCAAGCAAAATAAGTTAAACTCGAGGTGTGT
>CAJHNH020002803.1:0-15007 GCA_905116865.2 Candidula unifasciata
TCAATCTATCAATATATCTATCTATCTATCTATCTATCTATCTATCTATCTATCTATCTATCTATCTATCTATCTATCTATCTATCTATCTATCTATCTATCTATCTATCTATCTATCTATCTATCTATCTATCTATCTATCTATCTATCTATCTATCTATCTATCTATCTATCTATCAATCTATCAATCTATCAATCTATCTATCTATCTATCTATCTATCTATCTATCTATCTATCTATCTATCTATCTATCTATCTATCTATCTATCTATCTATCTATCTATCTATCTATCTATCTATCTATCTATCTATCTATCTATCTATCTATCTAATCTATCTAATCTATCTAATCTATCTAATCTATCTATCTCTATCTAATCTATCTAATCTATCTAATCTATCTAATCTATCTAATCTATCTAATCTATCTATCTATCTATCTATCTATCTATCTATCTATCTATCTATCTATCTATCTATCTATCTATCTATTCTATCTTAAATACTGTGGTATTGACAAAACTGATATTGTACTGTATTGATATCATGTCTGACACACGTGAGCATTGGCCCACTAAAACTGGGCTTAGAATAGGTCATCTGAATATTTGCCATCTTCTGGGAAAACTGCCCGAACTGTCCCTTATTCTTAGTCAAGGTTTTCACATGTTCGGCCTTAGTGAGAGTAGATTAAATGACAACATTACAGATGATGATATACATATCAACGGTTTTAGAGTTATTAGAAGAGACCCACATTGTAAACAAGAGACGGGTATAGCGGTCTACATCAGTGATTCACTAAATGTTCACCGTAGACTAGACTTAGAGACTAAGGAGGTAGAATGCATAGTTTTGGAAGTTAAGCAACAAAATCACAGACCCATTGTAGTTAGCTATCTCTATCGGGACCCTAGTGCTTGTAACATGTGGTATGAAAACTTCACCGTCATGATGGATACAGTGTTCAACAATGTAGGAGAAATGATACTTCTCGGGGACTTTAATATAAACGCCCTAAAATCCAATAAGACGTGGGAAGACATAACTGCCTCATACAATCTCCAACAGCTAGTCAATCAAGCTACTAGAATAACAAAATCATCGTCAACACTCATAGACCACATTTATGCAACATGTCCTAATAACATCATAGAATGCAAGGTACCCACTACAGCAATGAGCGATCATTACCCCGTAACGTGTGTGTGGAATAAAATAGGAACGAAAATTACCAAACAAAAACATATAAGTGTTAAATTTAGAAGCTACAAAAATTTTAATCAAGATACATTCCTACTGGACCTGCTCAGTTCACCTTTTGGCCATGTTTATCAACTTCCTGACCCAGATGACGCACTTGAATATTGGCTGAAGACCTTCTTTTGCGTATTTGATAAACATGTGCCAATTAAGGAGGTCCGCGTAAAACATCAGACTAAATCCCCATGGATCACCCAGGAAGTACTTGAAGTTATGAGAGAGCGAGATAATGCACATAAAAATAAAGATTTAATTAAATACCGAGGTCTGCGAAACAAAGTCCAGTATGCCATTCGTAAGGAGAAGAAGAACTTTTTTAAAATGTTAATAGTAGATAAAACAAACACCAAAGATATATGGAAGGCAATTAATACATTGACCAAAAAAGGTACTTCAACGCGTTTACGGACATCTAACATAACATCAGATGATTTTAGTTAGTTCTTTGAAGCCGATATAGAACAATTAAAAGCCACAATACCAAATTGTCCTTGTGATTTATCCCTGCTTTCATCGTTTTGTGAAAATAAATGCTCTGAAGATATTCCTTCTGACATACCTCTCATGTCAGTGGCTGATATGTGTTTACACATCTCAACAGCCTCAGAAACAGCAATGCGTCCGGTTTAGACGGAATCAGCAATAGGATCCTTCGCAGTGCTGCACCAGCTATTTGCGAGACATTGACTTTTATCTACAATCAATGTCTTGCTAAGAGCTACTTCCCGTCGGCATTTAAGATTGCCAAAGTTTATCCACACCTAAAATCTGGTTCCTTAGACAGTAGCATCCCAGGTAATTATAGACCCATCTCCCTGTTATCATCTCTATCAAAACCACTAGAGAAACATATTCATAAAGTAACATTTGAATATTTAGATCGCAACAAACTTATAATCGATAACCAGTCAGGGTTTCGACCACAATATTCTTGCCATACTGCCTTAACAAACATGATAGAAAACTGGCATAAGAATATTAATGATGAGAAAATTTGTGGAGGGGTATTTATAGACTTTAAAAAAGCTTTTGACATGATAGACCATAAAATTCTTATTAGAAAATTAGAAACAATGAAATTTAACCCTAGACTATTAAAGCTAATAAAATCATTTTTGTTAAATAGAAAACAAATAATCTCTTACAATAAATCCCAATCGCAGACAACTAGCTTAAATACTGGGGTGCCTCAGGGCTCGATTCTCGGCCCTCTGTTATTTAATATTTATATAAATGATCTTCCCTTATGTCTGACGTCGTCCTGCGATCTATTCGCAGACGACTGTACCATCTATGCAAATGCTCAAACGAGCAGTGCACTAGAGTCGTCATTACAACAAGAACTAACCAATGTAGCTAAATGGAGCAGTGCAAACCGTATGCAAATAAACATTAATAAAACAAAATCTATGCTAATAACAACGAGACAAAAACTATGTAGTCTAAATTCACAGAGAACGCTTCAACTCCACATTGGGAGGACTCAAGTGGAAAGTGTAACTGAGCACAAAGTACTGGGGTTGACCATTGATGCAAATCTAACCTTCAACTCACACGTACAAGCACTTGTGAAGCAAACAGCTAAAAAGGTGTACCAGCTTTCAAAAATTAAAAACTTTCTTGACGAAAACACAAGAAAGATATTCTATATTTCTCACATCCAGACATATATAGACTATTGTTCTACAATATGGGATGGTTGTTCCAGTTCTGTTATCAAGAGGCTCACGTCTATGCAAAAGCGCGCCATTCGCTTAATAAGTAATAATCATAGGACAGTGAGTTCCGAAACGTATAAAGGCCTTATGCTACTACCGCTTCGTGAACGTCTACTTTTCAATAAGGCGAAATTTATGCACAAAATATTATCCCAAAAGACTCCATGTTACTTATGGCCGTTGTTTAAATATAATAAAAGGCATAGTAATCGCCTGAACATATTACACATCCCTAAACCTAGGATAGACCTTTACAAAACAAGTTTAGCGTACTCCGCAGCTCAATTGTGGAATTGTCTTCCACAACAGATCAAAAATACCACTAGTCCCTATAGGTACAATCGAAAACTGTTTGAATATTATTTGAGCACAGATTACATGCCCCCATAGAGGCAAAACAGAAAAATGTTTTTGAAATAGCGCCTTTTCCCATAGATTTATAACAACAGCTACGGTTTGTTGTAGTTAGAAATGTAGACATTTCAGTGCTTGTATTGAATGTTTTGATGCTTTTTATACTGTTTTATTACTTGATGTGTGAATGAAATGATGTAGGAATGGAGGGAGACCTCGAAGGGCAGAATGTAAGACGGGCCTGCGTGCCCAATTCTTAACCCTTTAAAAATAAAGTTTGTTCGTTCGTTCGTTCGTTCGTTCTATCTATCTATCTATCTATCTATCTATCTATCTATCTATCTATCTATCTATCTATCTATCTATCTATCTATCTATCTATCTATCTATCTATCTATCTATCTATCTATCTATCTATCTATCTATCTATCTATCTATCTATCTATCTATCTATCTATCTATCTATCTATCTATCTATCTATCTATCTATCTATCTATCTATCTATCTATCTATCTATCTATCTATCTATCTATCTATCTATCTATCTATCTATCTATCTATCTATCTATCTATCTATCTATCTATCTATCTATCTATCTATCTATCTATCTATCTATCTATCTATCTATCTATCTATCTATCTATCTATCTATCTATCTATCTATCTATCTATCTATCTATCTATCTATCTATCTATCTATCTATCTATCTATCTATCTATCTATCTATCTATCTATCTATCTATCTATTGACAAAAGTGAAGTGGTGGTGGGAAGGTATCAGGGATGCTGGTCGGCGGAGAGCTGGGTCTCTAAGTTTCATCTTTTTACCATGGCTAACAGGGCTTGATCGGTGATAGTTCAACAACGATTTACTAGATAGCAGATTAAAGATCTGGATTTTTTTCACCAAGTGGTCATCTACTTTAGGCCCTCTGGTAGCCGGATCTCTTAGAGGGAGAGCCGTCAGAAGACTTTCACTGCTCACCAAAAGACTCTCAGAATATCCTATACAAAGAAGAGGAGAAATACTGACATCTTGAAAGATCTGAACATCAAAAAAGATAGTCTAATAAACAGCATCCTGTCTTGGAAGCTGAAATATTTTAGTCATATCAATCGCCACGACGGATTTGAAAAAATTAATAGCAGAAGATATAGTACCAGGAAGGAGGGGCAGGGGCTGACCAACACGAGTTTTGGCACAGTATATAAGTGACTCCTTCAGCATGAAAGTACATGAGGTGGGGGAACTGGCAAAAGACCGAGTTTCTATCAGGCAGACCGTGATGAGAGCGACGTTCTGCAAAGGACCTGCTACGTGATGATGATGATTCACATGTTACTTGCTTACTGTGGTGCCTCTGTTGTCGTTGGCCTCTCCTTGCTCGCCTGTAGGAACCCAAAAGACGTTTTCGTAGTCTAAGAGAGCGTTTGTATGTGACTGGAGCAAGTTATATACCCCTGTACACTTAGTAGGATGCCGAGAAAGCCCTAGCCGAAACGTCGATTTGTGTTGTGTTTCGAACGTTTTTCTGCTTTCCTATTTCGTTAAGAATTTAGTGACAGTTCTCTAGAATAATTTTTCAGTCAACCAACTAGTCCATTACAAGTATTGTTATGCATAGTTGACTGATGCAGCATTCATGATAAACCAACAGGTGCATAAGGCACACCGCTAATTCTGTTAAACCAGACTCACGCCATTATTGTAGTATTCAGTTTAGAACACACATCTAAAAAGCACCGGCAGTTAGCATTCCTTATGAAATGCATAGCTCACAGTGTCGCACTATGCACTCAATCAGTCGTCTCCACAGTGAAGATTGGCTGCAATGGATCTATAACAGAACACGGAAGCTGACCTGGTTGTACCCTCTCATACTGCTACTCGTCCATCTCTCTATGTTGTCCTCCCATTTAAATCGTTTCACACCTCTTGCTCTATTGCCGTCGATCTTTTTCTCTAGTGTTTTTTTTTCTTCTTTTTTTTTTCCAATAATTATAAGCGTTATATATCTTTTAATGTTGCCAGACTATTTCAGGTCTCCTTTTTATTTATTTCAAGAATTCTCTTGTCATTTGTAGTCTTTCAATAATCTCTGTATTGGACTGTTTTTGTTTCAATGAAATACGACCAATTCTTCTGTAGGAAGTAGCTATCTGATGGAACTTGAAATCCCCTTTAACTTATTTTCAGTCCTATTCAGTTTCCCAGTTGGAGATGTAACCCAGTGTTCCACGGGATTCTGGGGAGAAACGAGGTCCGCCAACTGAAGGTGATATAGGCTTGTGGCGAGAGCAAGAGAAGCTAAGAGACATGTAGAATTCTGCTCTTTATCGCTCTATTAGGACCCCTACTTCACTCTCTAATTCCATTGATGGCAGACCACTGACTGTAAATTGGACTAGGACACCATATAAGCAAATAAATGCCAGTACTTGTTTGTCGCGTCTTCAACAAAGTACATTTAGCTAATACGAAAAGAGGGGGGAAGGGTGAAACCAGAAGTACGTCGTGACAAAATAAAATCGAATTAGGGGGGGGGGGCGGAGCGTATTTGGATCATCTAAGACAGAAGATGCTACGCCAGTGATTCTCAAACTTCTTAATGCCGCGATGCTGTAATACAGATCCTCATTTTGTGGTTACCCCCAAACTTAAAATTAGTTTAGTTGCTAATTCATAACTTCAGTGAACATGTGTTTTCCAATGGTCTCAGGCGACCCCAGTGAAAGGGTCTTTCTACCACCAAAAGGATCTTGTCCCACAGGTTTAGAACCTCTTTGCTAGACAACCTTTATCATGGCAATATGTCGTGATTAACATTAAGGAAAAAAATGGTCGCTATGCATGAGACAAAAAAATCTGGTAATTGCCATAATTGTTAAGGTAACACAGCAGAGAATATGAGAAGACAGTCCATAGACATCAGTTTGCGAAATGAAAACTATTTAAAAGAAAATTATCAGGTTTCTGTAACCTCGGTTCTCGAACGTCTCACTTAAAAGAAAATTCGGTTTCTGGATACAGTTTCCGCCACACACAAAAAGTTTTGGTTTCCCGTGGGATCCTTAAAAAAAAAATAGTTTCATTTTCTGAACTACTTGGTTTTCAAACAAACTTATAAAAAATAATTACGTTTGAGAACCCAACTACTACTTGAAATGAAACTTCGGTTGCATATTGGTTAGATGCTCGCTTCTTAAAGGTTAATTGAAAACAGAAAATGGATCTACAGGATGGCAAAAGGTACGCTATAAAGACAAATGTAGCCACAGAAAAACTTCTATGTAAGCTGACAGTGAAAGGCGGACTATCAAAGCCAGCTATTCAGAGAAGACGTCTGAGAAAAAACCAGTCTCAGTTAAGCTGAGTTGCCTCATTCTCTCCAGGCCATAATAATTGCGTTTCGCTTCTGATTCCGTTGCTTGTTCTTAAAAGGCCCTGACCAGATCCTCCTCGTCATGCATCAATTCACCTTTCAGTGGAGCAGTTCCAGCCAGTCTGTCAGAATATTTATTCCCCACCAAATCAGCACTGCCTGGAGAAAATATCCAAAGTATGCTCATTACCCGTAACCTACCCAGTGAAGTTTGCCCCTCTGCAATTATAAAATGTATATGCATCATGTTCTCTAGCCACCGCAAAGCTGTAGTTACCGCCTGCACCTCAATTCTCATGCTAGACGTGGTGGTATCGTATGCTAGACTGTCCTGCACTAAAGAAGTTCCATTCTCAGTTTCAGTGTAATAAAATATAAATGTTTTGTTTAGTCTATGTAGCAGAAACTGACAGTTCCGAAATAGACTTTACAGTCACAGAGGACGGTGTTTCAAAAACCTGGGGAACTTCTCCATTCAGCCAGTTGGTCATTTATGCATAATTGTGTCAATCTGTCTGTCTGTCTGTCTGTCTGTCTGTCTGTCTGTCTGTCTGTCTGTCTGTATGTCTGTCTGTCTGTCTGTCGGTCGGTCGGTCGGTCGGTCGGTCGGTCGGTCGGTCGGTCGGTCGGTCGGTCGGTCGGTCTGTCTGTCTGTCTGTCTGTCTGTCTGTCTGTCTGTCTGTCTGTCTGTCTGTCTGTCTGTCTGTCTGTCTGTCTGTCTGTCTGTCTGTCTGTCTGTCTGTCTGTCTGTCTGTCTGTCTGTCTGTCTGTCTGTCTGTCTGTCTGTCTGTCTGTCTGTCTGTCTGTCTGTCTGTCTGTCTGTCTGTCTGTCTGTCTGTCTGTCTGTCTGTCTGTTTGCCTAATATCTGTCTGTCTGTCAGTCTTATGCTGTCCCTCTCCCTCTCTCTCTCTCTCTGGGTCTGTAGGCCCATTACCCACTCTGTTAGACCACCTAATTAGCATTTGTTTTTCTTTCTTCTTACAGTTAATGTACATTTGCATTTGTTCAACACTGATCAACTGTATCTTAGTTTCTTCGTACATCTGCCTATCTCTCCAGCCAAACACCTTTCTGTTGCTAACCTAATTCCCAACAGTGCCATACATGTCTCTCTGCATTATGTCTGTCTAATCAGTTCTTGTCATTTTACAAATCAGGTTACCCATAACCTCTATCGTTCAGTGTGCGCGTGTGTGGGATTATTCGCAGCTTCTTCTATATATATATAAAGTAACGTAAATTGTGTTTTTCCTTCCCAGTTTGGGAGTCTTCCATGCTCTAGGCTTCAGTCCCTTGTTCATGACATAAGCTTTTCGTGTTTCTATCGACTTTCAGTACTATAATAGTAAATAGCAATGCAGACAGTTCGACAACATTCATAAGGAGGATAGCCATAGCAATGCAAAGATTAAACAGTGATAAAAGTGTATAGGTAAGCACCAGCACGGATTTTAAAATTAAAATTTTTAGAGCCTCTATCTTTCCTGTAGCATACTACTTCTTCTTCTTCTTCTTCTTCGTTCACCGGCTGTGAATTCCGGCGAAAGGTCCCGGTTGATCGTCCATTTGGACTTTTTGGCTTTTACCCGGACCTCAGTTTTGCGTGTACAACCGTTTTACAGGCTTTTGCCGTTCCCTGTCTCACAGGCAGATGTACTTCGATTTCGAGGGTGACTGTAGAATACAAATGTTAGTCGTAGACTATCTCCCAATCCTTAATAAATAAAATAAGGGCTTTTGAGCTAAAATGCCACAGAAAGATTAGCAGAATACTATAAACAAAAGAAGGAAAGAAAAACTGACATTTTAAACGATCTGAACATCAAGGAAGGCTAGCTAATAAACAGCATCTTCTCTTGGAAGGTGACAGATTTTGTTCAAGCATAAAATCTAATTTATCCAACCCCCCCCCCCCCCCCTTAAAAAATAATAATAGAAGGCATGGCACCAACAAGAAGGGACAGTGGCCTACCAACACTAAGATGGGACAGTATACTAGTGACTCCTTGAATATGAAAGCACACACGGCGGGAAAGCTGGCGAGAGACTGATTTTGTCTTGTAGGGCATTCACAAGTGATCTCCAATGTTGATGGCCTCATGCTTTTCTGCCAATGGTATTCCACGAAACTTCACCCTCCTGCATTTCTGTTTCTAATTTTCTCCGGTTTTCTTAACCCTTTCACGTCTCATTTTTTCATCTACCTTCCATCAGAGAGCTGTCCTCCGTCCGAGAGCTGTCCTTCATCTGAAAGCTGTCCTCCGTCCGAGAGCTGTTCTTCATTGGAGAGCTGTCCTCCATAGTAGAGCTGTTCTCTATTGGTAAAGTGTTCTCTATCAGAGAGCTGTCCTCTATCGGTAAAGTGTTCTCTATCAGAGAGCTGTCCTCTATCGGTAAAGTGTTCTCTATCAGAGAGCTGTCCTCTATTGGTAAAGTGTTCTCCATCAGAGAGCTTTCCTCTATTGGAGAGGTGTCCTCCATCAGAGAGCTGTCCTCTATTGGTAATGTGTTCTCTATCAGAGAGCTGTCCTCTATCGGTAAAGTGTTATCTATCAGAGAGCTGTCCTCTATTGGTAAAGTGTTCTCCATCAGAGAGCTGTTCTCTATTGGTGAAGTGTTCTCCATCAGAGAGCTGTTCTCTATTGGTGAAGTGTTCTCCATCAGAGAGCTGTCCTCTATTGGTAAAGTGTTCTCCATCAGAGAGCTGTCCTCTATTGGTAATGTGTTCTCTATCAGAGAGCTGTCCTCTATTGGTAAAGTGTTCTCCATCAGAGAGCTGTCCTCTATTGGTAATGTGTTCTCTATCGGAGAGCTGTCCTCTATTGGTAAAGTGTTCTCCATCAGAGAGCTGTTCTCTATTGGTAAAGTGTTCTCCATCAGAGAGCTGTTCTCTATTGGTAAAGTGTTCTCCATCAGAGAGCTGTTCTCTATTGGTAAAGTGTTCTCTATCAGAGAGCTGTCCTCTATTGGTAAAGTGTTCTCTATCAGAGAGCTGTCCTCTATTGGAGAGGTGTCCTCCATCAGAGAGCTGTTCTCTATTGGTAAAGTGTTCTCCATCAGAGAGCTGTCCTCTATCGGTAAAGTGTCCTCCATCAGAGAGCTGTCCTCTATTGGAGAGGTGTCCTCCATCAGAGAGCTGACCTCTATTGGAGAGGTGTCCTCCATCGGAGAGCTGTCCTCTATCGGCGAAGAGTTCTTCATCAGAGAGCTGTCCTCTATTGGAGAGGTGTCCTCCATCGGAGAGCTGTCCTCTATTGGAGAGGTGTCCTCCATCGGGGAGCTGTCCTCTATCGGTAAAGTGTTCTTCATCAGAGAGCTGTTCTCTATTGGTAAAGTGTTCTCCATCAGAGAGCTTTCCTCTATTGGAGAGGTGTCCTCCATCAGAGAGCTGTCCTCTATTGGTAATGTGTTCTCTATCAGAGAGCTGTCCTCTATCGGTAAAGTGTTCTCCATCAGAGAGCTGTTCTCTATTGGTGAAGTGTTCTCCATCAGAGAGCTGTCCTCTATTGGTAAAGTGTTCTCCATCAGAGAGCTGTCCTCTATTGGAGAGGTGTCCTCCATCAGAGAGCTGTCCTCTATTGGAGAGGTGTCCTCCATCAGAGAGCTGTCCTCTATTGGTAATGTGTTCTCTATCAGAGAGCTGTCCTCTATTGGTAAAGTGTTCTCCATCAGAGAGCTGTCCTCTATTGGTAATGTGTTCTCTATCGGAGAGCTGTCCTCTATTGGTAAAGTGTTCTCCATCAGAGAGCTGTTCTCTATTGGTAAAGTGTTCTCCATCAGAGAGCTGTTCTCTATTGGTAAAGTGTTCTCCATCAGAGAGCTGTTCTCTATTGGTAAAGTGTTCTCTATCAGAGAGCTGTCCTCTATTGGTAAAGTGTTCTCCATCAGAGAGCTGTTCTCTATTGGTAAAGTGTTCTCTATCAGAGAGCTGTCCTCTATTGGAGAGGTGTCCTCCATCAGAGAGCTGTTCTCTATTGGTAAAGTGTTCTCTATCAGAGAGCTGTCCTCTATTGGTAAAGTGTTCTCTATCAGAGAGCTGTCCTCTATTGGAGAGGTGTCCTCCATCAGAGAGCTGTTCTCTATTGGTAAAGTGTTCTCCATCAGAGAGCTGTCCTCTATCGGTAAAGTGTCCTCCATCAGAGAGCTGGCCTCTATTGGAGAGGTGTCCTCCATCAGAGAGCTGTCCTCTATTGGAGAGGTGTCCTCCATCGGAGAGCTGTCCTCTATCGGCGAAGAGTTCTTCATCAGAGAGCTGTCCTCTATTGGAGAGGTGTCCTCCATCGGAGAGCTGTCCTCTATTGGAGAGGTGTCCTCCATCGGGGAGCTGTCCTCTATCGGTAAAGTGTTCTTCATCAGAGAGCTGTCCTCTATTAGAGAGGTGTCCTCCATCGGAGAGCTGTCCTCTATCGGCGAAGAGTTCTTCATCAGAGAGCTGTCCTCTATTGGAGAGGTGTCCTCCATCAGAGAGCTGTCCTCTATTGGAGAGGTGTCCTCCATCGGAGAGCTGTCCTCTATCGGCGAAGAGTTCTTCATCAG
Organism: Candidula unifasciata; assembly: GCA_905116865.2. Classification (NCBI taxonomy): domain Eukaryota; kingdom Metazoa; phylum Mollusca; class Gastropoda; order Stylommatophora; family Geomitridae; genus Candidula; species Candidula unifasciata. The sequence continues at coordinate 11,260 of CAJHNH020002803.1, forward strand.
AGAGCTGTCCTCTATTGGAGAGGTGTCCTCCATCGTAGAGCTGTCCTCTATCGGCGAAGAGTTCTCCATCAGAGAGCTGTCCTCTATTGGAGAGGTGTCCTCCATCGGAAAATTGTCTTCCAACGGAGAGCTGTCCTCTGTCGGAGAGCTGTCCTCTGTCGGAGAGCTGACCTTCATTGGAGAGCTGTCCTTCATCGGAAAACTGTCCTTCATCGGAGAGCTGTCCTCCATCGGAGAGCTGTCGTCCATCGGAGAGCTGTCGTCCATCGGAGAGCTGTCCTCCATTGGAGAGCTGTTCTGTTCCTCTTGGTGTGCTAAGGCACTCTGCAAATATGGTCATGCCATCTTCATCACCTTTTTTTTTTTAAAGTATGCCAGTTTTTGAACATTTTGTAATGTGTAGATTTATCTTTATGTAAAAAAAAAAAAAAAAAGGAGTTTTTATTGTGTCTTATGTAGTTGTCCATTTTTGATGCTTAAACACATTATTTCTGTTTTCGAATCTTTGTTGCTTTGTAGACTATCAGGGCTAGATGAATGTTGTGGTCAATGTAACATTCGCCACGTTTACTTCAGAAAACATTTCACCATACCCTGTTTAATCTGGGTAGATTTAGAAGCACAATCCTGCAAGGATGATCATTAGAACAGATCGCTGATGAACCAGTATGGCACGCTACTTTTAGCTCAAATGTTTCTGCTATGTGAGAACCTAACAGCTCATGGGAGCCGCATCACATGGTGGCTAGTCTCTTGCCTGTCAGTCTGAACGTCTTCTGTCGAATCCACACTGGGCAGATATAAAAAACAAATCCTTGACTCCCAGGTAGTTATGAATGTATCAATAAATGAATGAATCAATGAATCAATGAATCAATGAATGAATGATTCAAGAATTGACATCACTGCACTAGGGACATTCCCACATGTGCTCCGTCCCCTTCTTCAGTAACCAATGCAGAAGTGACATGCTAATAGTACCAGTCGCAACCTGATTAAAAGTCCGATTCTGTATCCCCTTTAATTGTGAATATATTCCATAATCTCTATCCTCTCCCCCTTCCCCCTCCCGCGTTGAAATAGTCTTTCCGTGTATGGATTCTCTTACTGTTCTTTTGCACTGTCTAATGATCCCATAGAGCCGTTACAACATCCGCTTTATCATATAGTAGCTGGCCGCCCAGAGAAGCGGCAGCAGCCAAACCATCAGCCTGCTCGTTATCTCGCACACATTAAAACTCTGACCAAAAATTCCATAATATCCCAATTATGTAAAAACTAGGTAAACAATCAATTCTACGCCTTTGATTCGTCAGGATAATCTATTTTATTTATTTATGATTTAAAAAAAAAGAAATGGAGATCGGTAGGAGATATGACAAACATCATTCCGACCGCCTTAACTTTCCTGAAGAAATTACCGGTGTGCATTTTACTTCATATTCATTTTGGACTGAGTTGGAGTGGAAGGAAAAGTCTATCAACTTTCAGTACCAAGAGACGCATGAATTTTAAATTTCAACTATAACATTCTGTGTTCTTTTACCTTATGTACTTTGTTAGAGCACACTACTGAAATCTAGCTTCTACATTGGTTATTTCCACATAAATGACAGCACGTATTCAATTTAAAAATGGGGTTCTGCCCCATTGGAAATCTACTGCAGAACCTTTCTCGGACTACAAGTGTTAGGAATATCCGCTTGATGAGAATTTGAAAACTAGACCCTTCATTCTGACAGGCGACGGGTTAGAGGCTCAGCTAACGTGGTTATCTGCTCGCATGTAAACTTACCTATAATCTGTTTCAGAAGTATTGCCCAACTTAAATAAAAACCTGTAACGCAGTGACCTTTCTGTGTAAGTTGTTGAAATATAGCATGGAACCTGTTTATAATCATATCCTTGATAAAAAATTAAAAGTAAAGATCTCTTTTTATGCCTTAGGCGCATAGGGCATATGGGACAAGCACGTATATTTGTACAGGCCAATTGACTCTAGATAGGTAATGTGGTCAGCATTACGCCCCCCCCCCCCCTTCTTGACTTTCCCAGGATATACATCTTGGTACCCATTTAGGGATGAGTCGACCTGCGACGCCCCATACCATGATAAAAATCTACGCAGCCAGCAATAGGTTTCGATCGCGGTAAGTTGGAATTGCGAGTCAGATTCGCAACACATAAGCCACGGACGCAGCATCATATCCTTGAAAGACATTTTTATTATTATTATTTTTGAAAATGAAAACAAACATCTAGTTTTTATTTCGCGTTATTGAGGAAAAAAAAGGGACACCGATTCGAAGCAAACCGTCAGCCTGTTTACAGTCAGCTGAGTGACGGGGATTATTGAAAACGTCAGGCTGAACTTGTTTCTTAAGCGTTTCACTTTCAGTTGTTTATCTCCAGCAATAGCTTCCCGTGAGTGACATGAGCAAATTTTCATTGAGTGCAGGATATACTATCAAAATAATCACTTTGTAACGCTACACATCTGAACTAATTTGAGGCAATCTCCACGGGTGTGTCTCAAACAGAGATAAAATAAATTCGCCTCTTCAAGAAAACAGTAGCACCTATGCAATGGCAAATTTAAAAAATCATAAGGACACACACAATCTAAGCTCACGTGCAAAAATCGTACGATGCCCGTATAGTTTTTCTAAGAGGTAGAGGTTTGGAGTTGTTTTTTTTTTTTTTTTAAGTGTGCCACTATTTTTGAAATCACCTATCCAGGGTTCCTCGGTCTATAATAATTACATCAGCCCATCATTGGTATATATGAAATCACCACCAGCGAGAGCAGTGTCCTGTACTTTCTGTAATAGCCTTCGAAGTAAGCCCAGATGAAGCCCTTGGGCTTGTCAGGCGGAAATGGCAGCCCAGAGTATAAAGGAATGAAAAGAGAAGTCAGTGAGTTAGATTCGGGACACCAACAATGTAATGTACTGTTTTCATTACTGTAGTACTTCTAGCTCATGGATCGATCGATCAATCGATCGGGTTGTCCCCTCAGGGCGATTATTTACAGATTTACCGTACCATTCTGAGGTTTGGAAATCTTAATTATAAACTATACATGGTGGTCCAAAAGAACGATGTTTAAACTTAGCTTGGTCCCCTGCGAGATACACCTGGCCAAACAAGAACAGAGGATGACACACATGGCCAAACAAGAACAGAGGATGACACACCTGGCCAAACAAGAACAGAGGATGACACACCTGGCCAAACAAGAACAGAGGATGACACACCTGGCCAAACAAGAACAGAGGATGACACACCTGGCCAAACAAGAACAGAGGATGACACACCTGGCCAAACAAGAACAGAGGATGACACACCTGGCCAAACAAGAACAGAGGATGACACACCTGGCCAAACAAGAACAGAGGATGACACACCTGGCCAAACAAGAACAGAGGATGACACACCTGGCCAAACAAGATTGGAGGGAACGGTCTGTCTTTGAGAACAGGGACATTAAGCTAGCGAGTTGGCTCAAATACTAGAATCTTAGTCACCAAAGTCGGCAAACAAACCAGACCACAAATATAACCGGAGACTGTTGGCAGCTTCGGCTAGTTAACAGCAGATTGAACGTGGTCGAGTGAAGCGGAACCGAACGAAACAAACATGAGCATTAACGTTCCTACCAACATAGTACTGCAGGCTGACATAGGGCTTAGGGGTGTCCCTTGACTGTAGTTTCTCTAGAGGTTAAACGGGGAATCTGAGAACCTAC
>CAJHNH020002803.1:39632-93208 GCA_905116865.2 Candidula unifasciata
CTCTTGTTTCCCCTGAGGTGAAGAAAATATCATAAGTGAAGTTCAAGTCATAAAACTGTTTTGCAGGAGTCCACTGAATTAAATTCCTGGCCTTAACAGTTGCTGACTTCATAATCCAGTCTATTTCTAATAGAAATAGGAGTGGCGACAAAACATATCCGTGTTGCATACCTGTTTTATTTGAAATGTAACTGTCAGTCTCCCCTCATGAAGAACTCGAAATGTCATGTTTTTAAATGTTGCCTTTACTAAATTAATAATGTTCTGTGGGATTCCATAGTGCCACGTTAATTTCCGGAGAGATTCCCTATCAATGATGTTTAAAGCCTTTTCATAGTCTATGAATCCAATGTATTCAATTAAATGCTTTGCTCGATTATTTTACGTAATATTTTATCTGGTCAGTACAGGATCTGTTTGGTCAAAAAACTGCCCGTTCGTCTCTTAGCGTTTTATCAACATGATCTTTTAGCTTTTCCGAACAAATACCTAATATTCTACAAGGAACTGACAGCAACATAATTCCTCTATAGTTCGCACACTCCTGTAGATCATCTTCTTTGGGCAATGTCACAAGATATCCTTCTCTCCAGTCTGCTGGAGATTTTACGAAATTATCTATGTAGCAATTCTGTTGATGTGTTTATGTTGGCCTTAATAGCTTTTGCTGGGACACCATCTGGACCTGCCGCCTTCATTTGTTAACTTTTCCAATTTCCGCTTTAGATGCTATCTCGCAGCTCCATTTCTAAAGGGCTCTGAAAATATTTTGATTTATCTTCCCTATACGCGCAAGTGCATAAATAACGCAAATTTAGACATTACATGGGTTGAAAAAATTCTGGAAGACCTAGGACTTTCGACCGACGACTAGCACTCCTGAGTTCCAGAACACACAGACGACCCAAGAAAAAATCAATCGACTTTCCAGAATTTCTTCTCAGAACAAATTGGACTCTAAATTAACACCGCAAAAACAAAATATTCTAGACCTTACCAAACAGTTCAGTTGATATCACACTGACACAACAACAGCCTCGAAAAAAGTCAACAGTTTCACTTATCTCGGGAGCAAGATGTCATCTACAGGAGATACCGCACCAGAAATACGCATTTAGAATAGCACTGGCATCTAGTGCCTTCAATAAACTGTCTAACATCTGGAAATCAAGACACTTAGCAAACACCAAAAACTCAAGATCTTCAGTTCTTGGTGATTCCAGTACTAAACCTATGGATGCGAGAGCTGGAAATCAACGAAAACTCTACACACAAAATTTGACAGTTTTGAAAATAAATGCCTTAGAAGAATACTAAATTCAAATGGTCAGATTTCCGAACCAATACACAAATAAGGCAAGAATCCAGGCAAGAGTATGTGTCTAATTTTATACGAAAACGTCGCTGGAACTATGTCGGCCACGCCCTTAGAATGGATAAATCAAGACTTCCTTACCGGGCCCTCATTAGGACACTACAGGGGAAAAGAACTCGTGGAAGACCAAGGGAAACCCTACGTAGAACTATCATCAGGGAAGGCTCGCTCATGGGCCACTGGAACATCCAAGACCTACAACAGATCGCAACGAACCGCCCTGCATGGAGAGTCATGACCTCTGCCCTATGTGCCGCACTCGACACAAGAGGAAAGACTAACTAACTAACTAATACGCCTCGTAATTTTTTTTTTTTTTTTTTTTTTTGTGTGTGGCTTCTATATATTTTTCCTGAGCTCTAGCTTTAGCAGCTCTAGTTTTACTTTGGTTAAGTTCACAATTTTTAAAAACTGTTTTTTCTTCATTCATTCCAGATTCTAACAAGGTACAGACTGTGAATGAAAATTCTTCTTTAACATTTTTATCCCTGAGATAACCTACATTATACTGGTTTCTATGACTATAAGATGTTATGTATCTTTTAAATTTGAACCTAATCTCTTACCAACAAAAACTGGTCAATAAATAAATCGATACCTCTGAGCGCCCTAACATCATGAAGGGATGACCTAAACTTTATGTTATTACACAGGTGATGAATTTGATTGTTTGTCGTATGGTCTGATGATTCCCATGTTGCCTTGTGTCTTCATTTATTTTTATGGTGGGGGGGGGGGGGGTGTCCACCATTAACATACTGGTATCCTGCATAAACACTAGTGAAACAAATTATTTTTTTTTATTTATTACTCCTAGACCATGTTTTTCTATATTCTCTTCATAGCCTGTGTTATCTAATCCCATCTAAGAATTCAGCTTGTAGCCCAGTGTCGTGGTTTTGTCTTTTCACTGATACCAGGTTGCAGCACAGTGTCGTGGTTGTGTCTTCTTGATAACATCAGGTTGTAGCCCAGTGTCATTGTTTAGTTTTCTCACTGATGGCATGTTGTAGCCCAGTATGGTGGCTTTGTTCTCTCACTGATAGCCCAGTGTCGTGGCTTTGTTCTCTCACTGATAGCCCAGTGTCATGCCTTTGTTCTCTCACTGATAGCCCAGTATGGTGGCTTTGTTCTCTCACTGATAGCCCAGTGTGGTGGCTTTGTTCTCTCACTGATAGCCCAGTGTCATGGCTTTGTTCTCTCACTGATAGCCCAGTGTGGTGGCTTTGTTCTCTCACTGATAGCCCAGTGTGGTGGCTTTGTTCTCTCACTGATAGCCCAGTGTGGTGGCTTTGTTCTCTCACTGATAGCCCGGTGTCGTGGCTTTGTTCTCTCACTGATAGCCCAGTGTGGTGGCTTTGTTCTCTCACTGATAGCCCAGTATGGTGGCTTTGTTCTCTCACTGATAGCCCAGTGTCATTGTTTAGTTTTCTCACTGATGGCATGTTGTAGCCCAGTGTCGTGGCTTTGTTCTCTCACTGATAGCCCTGTGTCGTGGCTTTGTTCCCTCACTGATGGCATGTTGTAGCCCAGTGTCGTGGCTTTGTTCTCTCACTGATAGCCCAGTGTCGTGGCTTTGTTCCCTCACTGATGGCATGTTGTAGCCCAGTGTCGTGGCTTTGTTCTCTCACTGATAGCCCAGTGTCGTGGCTTTGTTCTCTCACTGATAGCCCAGTGTCATGGCTTTGTTCTCTCACTGATAGCCCAGTGTCATGGCTTTGTTCTTTCACTGATAGCCCAGTGTCCTGGCTTTGTTCTCTCACTGATAGCCCAGTGTCATGGCTTTGTTCTTTCACTGATAGCCCAGTGTCGTGGCTTTCTGTATCTGTCTTGAGCTTCTCGGGTGGCTTAAGTGATGGATTTGTTCGTTGTTGTTGTTGTTTTTTTGTGTGCAGGTTGAATGAATGAATGACTTTCTACCCCACCAGGACATCACACAAGCGATAAACACCCGATGACACAAAGTGCCACCATGCGGATGAGGGTCGCCGTGGAGAGGTCCCAGAAACCGCGTTCAGACATTTGGCCATATTTTATGGCCTGCCTATATTGCGGCCCCTGGCAAAAGCAGAGTGGGGCTTCAAATAACGAAAAATTACGTCCTAAAAAGGACGTATGAGATTAAATAATATGACTTCTTACGTCCTTTTTAGGACGTTATTTTTTGTTATTTGAAGCCCCGCTCTGGCTTTTGCCAGGGGCCGCAATATAGGCAGGTCATCATTATGGCCAAATGTCTGAACGCGGTTTCTGGGACCTCTCCACAGTGATCCTCATCCGCATGGTGGCACTTTGTGTGCAGGTTCTGGCTAAACCATTTATCTATATCTCTCTTGGTCTTCAATGAGTAGCCTCAAAAAATCATAAACCCTAGAGATCTGGTAGTTGGTGAAGTGGTATATACGACGGTGTGATATCGCAACCTATTCCACAACACCTATCACAAACATTAGAAGTAGACAGTCATCAAGTCTTGTTATGAAAAGAGTTAAACTGATACATGTTGCAACCACAAGAAATATTTGTGGAAAGAGAGATAGGGGAAGCAACACGAGAAGATTTATGACAGTCTGTTATGACATCGACTAATGTTAGGATATGAACTCATAAATACTCTTGGAGTTCGGATGTTGTAAAGAGGCATGAGCTTCCAAGCCATTCTATAAGCTATTTGCTGATAATGATGAATGAACGAACAAATGAACAAACTTTACATTCAAAGGGTCACAAACTGTGCACGCCAGCCCCTAGTAGTAGTAGTATATTTTACCCCAACAGGACATTGCACAAGCGATAAACACACGATGACACAAAGTACCACAAGGTGGATGAGGATCACCCGTCGAGAGGTTCTGGAAACCGCTATATTGCGGCCCCTAGTAAGAGCCAGGGTAGGGCTTAAAAAAAAACGAAAAATTACATTCCCAAAAGGGATGCGGGAGTTGTTCAAATTAGCAGGCCCATTTTTTAAACCCTACTAAGACATTACACAAGCGATAAACACCCGATGACACAGAGTGCCACCATGTGGATGAGGATCCCAGTGGAGTGGTCTCAGAAACCGCGTTCAGCCTTTTGACGATATTTATGGTGGGGCTATATTGCGGCCCCTGGCAAGAGCTAGGGTAGGGCTTCAGGTCACTAAAAATTACACCCCATAGAGGGATGACAACAATAAGAGGATCACATGAACTGAACTGAACTGAATTTCTACCCCACCAGGACATCACACAAGCGATAAACACCCGATGACACAAAGTGCCACCATGTGGATGAGGATCGCCGTGGAGAGGTCCCAGAAACCGCGTTCAGACATTTGGCCATATATATTGCCTGCCTATATTGCGGCCCCTGGCAAAAGCCAGAGCAGGGCTTCAAAAAAGGACGAAATTGGATATAATTAACATGCTGAGAGGATTACATCTTACTTCGACCCTTCCATACACCAATTTTTCACACAGCATGTTATGTTCACATAACAGAATGCATTTTATGAATTTCAAGGGGGGGGGGGGGGAATAAACACATAAGCGTGCGTGGTGAAATGCATTCGATATGTGCACGGGATCAGAAATTAATTATTTAAAACAGTTCAGGTATGGTCAATGCTACTGTAAATATAGTGGAACTATATTGATTACGTTGTCACGTAGATTTCAGGAGCAAAATAATCATGTTTAAAGTAAGGGTTATAACCTTAACTTTTTGGTCACAGCAAATATTATAAGATTAATTCCCTTTGCTAACAGTAAAAATGAACTAATAATTACAACAAATTATTCACTTTAAATCAACACAGCCAAACTCGGGTACCAAGTTACGTCATTGGAAGTAACAGCTGGCGGGTTGATATTGACCACATTACCCACGAGTACCTCTTCATGTAGAGCAATTCAAGCATAGCAATATAGGTCAGAGATGCACCACTGACGTAGAACAAGGGGCATTTTTTATCTGGTTAAATTGTTACGTAGTTTAATTGACAGCTGCGTTCTTCTTGTCCTTTTTAGGGTGGCATTTTTCGTTATTTGAAGCCCTACTCTGGCTTTTGCCAGGGGCCGCAATATATCCTGGCCATAAATATGGCCTAAGAGCTGAACGCGGTTTCTGGGACCTCTCCACGGTGATTCTCACCCACATGGTGGCACATTGTGTCATCGGGTGTTTATCGCTTGTGTAATGTCTTGGTGGGGTAGAAAGTCAGTCAGTCAGACGTAGTTTATCTGATACGTTGCTAATTTCCCAGTCATCCCCTTCTGGGATGTAGTTTTTCGTTATTTGAACCCACATCCTGGCTTTAGCCAGGGCCGCAATATAGTCCCGCCATAAATATGGTCTAATGACTGGACGCGGTTTCTGGGACCTCTCCATGGGTGATCCTCATCCACTTGGTGGCATTTTGTGGGGTAAAATGTGCTCCTACTACTACGCGGGGGTAGGGGGGGGGGGGGATGGGGTTAAATTTCGGGTTGTGGCATTCTTTGTCATCACCCTTGTGAAATACAAATTCTCGTTATTTTGAAGCCCCGTTCTGGCGTTAGAAGGGGGCAGCAATCTTGCCTGACGGTTGTAGGCAGTTTCCTGGACCTCTCCACGGGTGATCGTATCCGCATGGTGGCATTTTGTGTCACCGGGTGTACATCGCTCTGTGTGAAATCTCCATCATAAACCACTTCTGTCGTTAAGCGGCATGGGGAGGAATAATTTGCGATCCAGTGCACTCTTGCTGCCACTGGCAATTGTCATGCCGTGAAGGCGTAGAGCGTCTTAAATGTTGTCGATCCACGTTCTCCATGGCTGTCCTCTTGATCTTGTAGTTGATATTCTGAGATGTAGTGCTTGTGATAGTATTTGATCTTGCTGCATTCTAACGAGATGTTCAAACCACTTGATCTGCTGTTTCTCGATGAATCTAGAACAAGGTGTGTTTCCACAATTTGATAGTTTCATTATTCTCTCAATCTCAGATGGTTAGGTTGGCTGCTTTTCTCAGGCATCAGCAAAAGGTCAGGCCGTCTTCTACACTCACAGGAGAGGCAATACACACAACCAGACTATAACAGGTACTATTAGTATTGTTACAATGCGCTGGCTGCTGAAAATGGGACGGAGAGCCTATGGAAATGCTTTGGGTTCTGTGATGTCAATTCTTGACTCAACGCAGCATCTTCCATAGCTGCATACGACAACAGACGCATGTGATGTCTCCAAAAGATATCTGCTGTGGCAATCTGATACAAGGTTAATCTTTTCGCTGACAGTATAACACCCTAGGTACATTGCCGTATAATAGCAGTTCTCCCTTCACCTCAAACGATAATAAATCAAACACAAAATAGAACTAATCTTCTTCACACTATAACAATCACAAACGGCAAAGGAACGTTGCAGCTAGAAAGCCTTCATCAGTTAAAAAAGTTAATTGCGTTTTATTTGCACGATGTTTCAGAACAAACCCGTGCATTTTTTTGGCTATTTTACTAGGCCGAGTTACGTCAAGTAGTTTGCCATTACTTTTTGGACGGTCACACATGGATGCCACTCTAAAAACCAAGGCAAGGCGCAATGTCTGCAGCTGGGATCGAATCCGGCACCCCGGCATTAGGAAGCGCGTTCGCAACACCTTAACCACAGACGCCGACGTATGACATATGTGGCTTCATATGTATATGACATAAATAGACAATATTATATTTGTGAGCAAAAATACACACAAATCACTTAACTCGTGTCTCTCTAAGAATATCCTGTGAACTATGTGGCCAGTTGAAATTCTCAGACACGTGTGAATACAGGACAGGAATATCAACTAGAAAAAGATGTGAAAGGCAAGGGCAGTATCTACACACACGCACCCAAAAAAAAAAAAAACGAAAATTTTTCCCCCTCAAAATTAAGTATGAATGATTTTGTGTGTGTGTTTTTTTGTTATTTAGTTAGTCTTGAGCTAGGATGGCACATAGTGCCGATGTTACAGCTCTCCGTGACTGGCAGTTCGTTGCCACCTGTTTTAGAAAGTCTATATTCATAAGGCCCATGGCTGATCCTTCCCTGATGATGGTTCTACGCAGGGTGAATGATACTGAGCCAGAAATATTCTTTTGTGTGTACGTAAACGTCTTTACATTCTTGCCCCGGCTTCAAGAGCAGCACGGCTCCTGATCCTGAGTACCGCATAACTCTAATGAACACTGCCACCTTTGGACTAAAGGCTGAATCATTCAATGACAACCTCGCGAATGAGCTGGGTGCTTCAAGGTCACTGTGCAAAGCAGACTCAACATTACAACATCCTTTCTTGTCAACACAATGTCAACAATATCATCACTGTCCTCCTCATCTTTATCCTCATCAACCGGGTCCATTGCATACCGTCGCTCCCATTTCAGCCTGTATGAACGAAGCTCGATCTCTCGCTAGGACTTCGGCCTCGTGAACTTTCCTACTGAAGGTGTCATATTGATCTTATGACTATCTTTGTGCTGGTCGGCCTCTGTCCCTCTCTTCTGGTACAACTACTGCTGCTGCTATTCTTTCTAACCGGTCTTGGCGGTTGATACGGCTAAACTATTTCCGGTTTAGACATAAGAGTCTGGTTACTAGCCAATCTTCATTGATATTCAGTTTTTTTTTTAGGATTTCCGTATTTCTTTTCTGCTCGGTCCATGGCATTCTGAGAATCTTTCTATAGCGTTTCAGTTTAAACGACCTTTTTTCTTCAGTAGTAATTACACGATAATTGTCAATATTATACTGACTGCTCATTGAGTTATGACTTGGATTATCTTCACAGTACTTCGGACACATCATTGGCGCTCACAATCCTCTTTCAACATATTCATCAGAGTCGCGCGGTTTATTGTGCCTGTTTTCTATATTGGTTAACAAGACTTCATGTGCGTCCGGTGTGCTTCTCATGCTTAGGTGTGCCGATCTTTAATCTCAGTTCTAGTATTCTTAGCTGACCGGTCAAAACGGGGGCCGTGATTTTCGGGGCGTGGGGCGCGGGGCGTGGGGCGCGGGGCGTGGGCCGCGGGGCGCAGGGCGTGGGGCTCGGGGCGCGAAGCTCAGGGGCATAGTTCACGACATGGATGATAGGAAGGTTTACTGTTTTTAAAATGGCAAGTATTTGCCTTTCGACAATATTTATAATGTTATCTTCCTCCATATAAAGACTGAAAGGATATATTTCTGTGACACAGCTAATGGGCAGAGTGCATGGCGCGACACAGTGAGCTGCACATTTTATCTTGTAACTGTGCCCTACCTGGTGTATTTTGTTAACTGCAGATTCAGAAATGGCTACTGGCCAGCTCCCTGGGAACTGGTGGTGCCTCGTGTGATTAATTACGTCTGCAGCTACTGATCTATTGCAACTGCTGTTTCCATCCATAACGAACCCCATTTTTTAGTCAAAACAATGTTTATATCCATAATGAATAAATAATGCGGACACAAACAATACAATGCACAATTTATTGCCAGGCATATTTCGTTGCATCTCGTCAGGCGCGTTACTACAAAGTTATATCAACATAAAATGAAGCACAAAACTGAATAAATCCTAACCGAAATGCCAATAAATTTTTTCGACACATCGTGTGTTGTTTTGGCCGCCAGAAGATCACCGTAGTCACGTGACTTACCAGGGTGACTTCAAATTTACTATAAATTACCTCTGCTTACAAAGGAGGGCAAACTACTAGACATAAATTTGCCTAGAGAAGCCACACAACAGCCAGGGGCTGCTGGGTTTGGTTCTGCAACGTCCTGTAAAGGATACGCAACTAAACTTACAAAGGAGGAGTGTCGGATTGCTGGTGCTGGTGCTGGCACCTCTGGCAGACTGGAGAGAAGGATATCTTGTGAAACTGCCCCAGAAAAGATGATCTACAGGAGTGTGAAAACTATAGAGCAATTATGATGCTGTCAGTTCCTGAAAAAATATCAAGTAGAATTATTTTGGAAAGATTAAAAGATGCTATTGATAAAAAGCTAAGAGACGAACAGGCAGGATTTCGGTCAAATAGATCCTGTACTAACCAGATAGCCACATTACGTATTATAATAGAGCAAAGCATTGAACTGAACTCACCACTTTACATTGAATTTATAGACTATGAAAAAGCATTTGACAGCATTGATAGGGAATCTCTCTGGAAATTGATGGGGCACTATGGAACCCCACAGAAAATTTCAATTTAGTAAAGGCAACAAATAAAGACATGAAATGTCGAGTTCTTCATGAGGGAAAGCTAAAAGTACATTTGAAAAAAAAAAGCAGGTGTGCGGTATGCGATGTCTTTTGTCGCCTCTCTTATTTTTACTGGGTATTGACTGGATTATGAAAAGAGTAACTGCTAACACCAAGAATGGAATTCAGTGGACCCCTACAAAACAGCTTGAAAGTCTGGACTTCGCTGATGTTATTTCTCTTCTGTCCCATTTACGGAATCAGATGCAAGATAAATTAAATATACTTGATGCGAGATCAAAGCAGCTTCGTCTGAAAATTCATAAAGGGAAGGAAAGACAAGTAGTAATCTGGTAATGAGTCTTAGTTCCAGCTTCATAGCAAAATCAAGCAAGTATTGCAGTTCATCATTGATGGTAGCAGAAGTTGTTTCTCACTATACGGACATCAATGCACGACAGGCATCGCGGAATCTACAATTCACACCAACTACCAAATGCAAACGTGGTCACGCCATGCATTACTTATAGCTGGCGACCCTTTTCTATAAACGGGAACAAAAAAAGCATCGGCCACCGTCCGGCAGAAGCAAAAAAAATGTGCCTTTGTTTCGAACAATGCCGCTGCCTAACGTCCATTTTGACCGGAAGTCCTAGGCAAGTAGTAATACTGATGGCACCCCACTCCATATGTAGACAAAAAATGGAGAACTGATACATAAAAGGCAAGAGGAGCTTTCATAGAACTAGTGAATTTGTTAAGGTTAAAAAAAAAAAATTGTAAAACTAATGTCAAATCAGTACTTTTGTATGGGGCGGAAACACGGAGAACAACTAAGGCAATTACTAATAAACTACAAACATTCATTAACTGGTGCCCGCAAGAATAGATGGAATGAAATTGTATGATAGAATAACTAATGTAGAGCTCTGGGAGAGAACTAAACAGGCTCCAGTGGACCAAGAAGTGAGGAAAAGACGCTGGCGTTGGATAGGACACACACTGAGAAAACTGGAAAACAGTATAATTGAATGTCTTTGCATTGGAACCCACAGGGGCATAGGAATACAGGAAGGCCAAAAAACACACATGGAGAAGAGAGCTGGAGAATGAAGTTACAAAGATGGGGATGACATGAGAGAGAGCTCCATGTAATGGAAAAGGATAAAACGACTTGGCGTGAGTTGGTTGAGGGCCTATGTTCCATCGGGGGATAGAAACAAACTTAACGAACAAACCTACAAACTTCATTTTCAAAGGGTTACAAATTGGGCACAAAGGCCCGTCTGACATTCGGCCCTTCTAAGCACTCATTTTTCAGAGTGCCATTTAATAATGCATGTTATGGATATAATAAAGAAATATACATTATATAATGCATACATACATCATGTGTACACAATCTTACACACTCACACACACGTATATATACTCTTACATTCTCATACATGCACACTCATATACAGACATACCTTATACATACATACAAACATACATGCATCTACATACACACACAAACAGAAAAAACACACACATACATATATGGACATACATACACACACACACATTCCATACATACACACCTACTCATGCATGCATGCATACACACACATACAATCACATGTACAGACACCCACAACCACACATTTAAACTCACATGCAAACATAAACACATACACATACACACACACACACACATATGCATGCATACATACACACATTCATACATAGACCTACATCTTTACCCACATATATACATACTTGCATACATATCTAAATACACACACACACATACACCCACATACTTATACAGCTACAAATGCATACATTCATCTACAAACATGCATACATACACACATGCATGCATACATACACCCACATATACGCCCACACAAATTACATACATACATAAACATGCATGCATACACTTATATACAATCACCCATACAGATACTCACATTCATAATACACACATGCATACCTGCATACATACATACTTGCATACATTATATATACACACACACCCACAATCACACATACACTCGGATACAATCACACATACTTACAACATACATACATATATACACACACATACATACAAACCAAAAATTCATTTATATATACACAAACACACATCCACAATTACACACACACCCAGATAATAATTACATACATACACACACACACACATAGATACTTTTATACATACATACACATCCATAATAAGGCAGAAGCAGAAGATTAAAAATGGTCCCGCTTGGTCGTAACCTGATCTCATGACCTTCGCATTTGCAGGCGAGCCTCTAGCAGCTCCACCACATCGGACTCACACTGTGGTATGCTAATGATCAAAATTTAATGTGATTTTAATTCTCAGATAATTCGCTAGTTTGGGATAATGGCCGATCTAATTTGTTGACCTCTGGGGCGTCATTAATGCGCAAAGCTAAGGATGGGCACAGGAGTTACAGTTCAGGTCCCCAGTAGCTCCTAGAAACCCTAGAGCCCCTTTCCAAAACATAAATGGGCACGCAGGGGTCACACCCCCCTTAATTTATGTAAAGGCGCTAGGCTGTCGACCTCCCCAGATCATGTATATAATTTCTCTTTTTAAAATTATGTTTAGACATACTTTTTATTCATAATAATATTACTGAATTTATTTTGTCATTCAGAAAAATTGTATTTATTATTATTATTATTAATATTATTTAATTAATATTAATTATTGTTAACTGCACTTATTAAACATTTAAACAAGGCTTAGACTTCCTGACTTTCCATTTCCATATTATTAATAACATTATTAATTGTTAACTGCACTTATTAAAAATTTAAACAAGGATTAGACTTCCTGACTTTCCATTCCGCTAAAAAAAATTGTATAAGGTGTTTAGAACGGTATTGTTTGTCTTGGGAAGGCACTTTTGTCATTCATTTATATAAATGAAACAGTTAATCTTTATTTTTAAATGAAGGAGTCCATTAAATGACAAGTAGCATGGGCAGGTGTTAATCGGACACATTTGACTTTGGGGATTTAACAATTTTTTTTCAATTAGGCTTTCGAACAGGTCTACCGAGACCTATCCCCACGACATTCCGTTGTGTCCACATTTGAAAACTAGTTTAGAAAACTTGTCAGTCCTAGCAAAATCTTGAAGCTTGTACACACAAAAAAATATTACAGGGCAACTGTCAGATGTGCTTATGCTAACGGCTTTACACCTATACATGTCATTCTGAATGTAACCGACCACTGCTATTTAACGCAGTCAACAACATGCACGGGCACAACAGAAAATAAAACAATTTTACGTGAAATCCACAGCTCACAGTGTCGTACCCAGCATTCAGCCAAGTAGCTGGGTGACGGAACCTTTGGATTTATGGTTTAGAAGTGGGAAGTATGCATTAACAAAATCCAGAAAAAAATAATAACCTTTCACAGACTCATCTGTCACCCGGGTATCGCCCATTTTTGGTGATGTTGTCAAAGTCACGTTAAACGTCTTTACTTCTTAGCATATTTCGTTTGTTCTATCTTGGACTAGTTGACCTGCGAGCCTAAGTAAATTATAGAAATGGATCTGTCTTGAACTTCAATACTTCAGGTTGACAGTCCAGCGTAAACTACTGCCTAACTTGTAGTCATGGTATCGTCACTTTTTCTTCGTTCCCGATCTTGTATGTTGGCAATGTGTCTTTGTTTCCTGGATCTTTTCAATATATATGATAAGAAGAAATCTACAACGGAAGCATGCACAGCAGAAGTCTAACGATCATCAGTAAGTGGTCCCTCTTTCAGCAATTGTTTCGTTCTTGTATCCTGGGTCGTAACTCCCAGACCTCGGACTTCTATTGCTGTGCTGACTGGACATTTGGACAAGGCGATATGGTGATCAGGAACATGTACTGAGATTTTGGTCATATATATATATGTGCTGCGGTAGAAAATTGAGCGCCTCCCTGAAAGACCAGAATGACAGAAGTACGGTTGGTTCATCGGACAGACGTTTATCGGATAGGCTTTAGCAGTTGGCAATAGCATGGGCAGAAGTTGAACGGACAAATTTGGCTTTAGGGATTTACAAGTTCTTTTCAACTAGGCGCTCGGACAAGTCTAAAGAGGCAAATCTCCACGACGTTCCGTTGTGTCCACAGTCATCTCAAAGCGCTTTCCGCAGCTTCACCCAGTAGCTTTAGTGTCCGTTTACGCACGTTTCCTAGCAAGCCTAGCTGCTTTCCTGTCTTACCGCTGTGGGTCTCAAGCCATTGGTTCTTCTTGGCTGTCTCGACCATGAGCATATTAGGCTATTGCAAAGTTTCCCTTGTGTTACTTTCATAAAGTGGTTTTGGTCTGCCTCGAGCTCTACGCCCCTTTCCTACAAGGTTACAGTTTAAGGGTAAAGTGGAGAGAATCAACTTCAGTGCATCGGGTTTTTATCCCATATTTCTTGGTCTCTATCTGCAGAACGGCTAGCCACCTGTCAAGAGCATCCCACTAAGCACGACCTCGGTAGCTCTGGCTACGAACCGTGGGAATCCCATGAAAATTTGCACTTGTAAACAGAGCAGCCCAGCTTGAGGCACACAGCCACGAAGAGCCTAGCCCTTTTTGTTTCGTATGTGTCTTGTGAGATATGGCGCCACATGGCATTCTTTCTAGGTGGCAAATGCATATTTATTCTGTACTGTACTGTTGAGTATTGGTTCTTGAAGCGGAGAGTGACAAGGACAGTCTTGTCGACTCTCTATACTCTGAGGCAAGGCGAGGAAGACATATATTCATACTGTTACTGGCACTATTGGAGTTTGAGCTTTTTGATGGCTGCAGGAGGTGATGACGGAGAGTTTATGGTAAAGCCCAGAATCTTTTGAGTTGACTCATCTTAACTCATCCCTAATATTGGCTCTGTACCAACGTTTTCTGTTATCACTCAGTTCCTGACTTTATCTCTTTTTGTCACTCTTGCAGCTTTACTCAAACATTTCATAATTTTCTTTTCTGCTTTGTTGTGAATGACAATGTCTGGCACTGATAGCATTGGATGAGAATACAGATTTAAACCCTATACATTCAGGCTGATATGCCAGCGCCTAGCTGAGTTCGCCAGAACAGACTACGTCATATGTTTATTGCTCGTTAGTCAGTAAAAACTATAGGATTAACACCACAAGCCATAACGTCAGGGATGAGTGGTCTCGAGGTATGGCATTCGCCTCGAGTGCTGGAGTCCTAGGTTCAAAACCCCGGTGAAAGCTGGGATTTTTTACGTTGACTTCTAGTAATTTCCCCTCGTCTCTGGGTAGCAAGACTAAATGCTCGTGTGCATTGTTGCACACGTAAACATTACCTTGGCAGTTGGAAATCGAAAGAGAGTAGCCTAACGGGGCTGCCCTGCAAAATTGGGAGTTTAAAATCTACAAAAAGTATTTCAGAATCCTCGCCGGCGCAATGAAGCTCGTGCACTGCGCTAAGATTATTCAGACTCACGTTTGAGTTAGAAGTAGAACGGAGCACTTATCGGTTACACCCATGAGCCATGATGTTAATCCGTTGAATAAACAAACAATAAACAAACCATAAGCCATGTTTGTTTTGAGGTGTACAAATAGTTGTTTGAAAAGTTAAAAGAAAAAGGGATCCTTTCACTCAGCTGGCGAATCTGGCATATCATGCTAGACACATGTCTTTATAGACCAACATCAACCCGGCTGCCTTTACTTCACACAACCTTCCCTGCTACTTATTTAGGCTGGATCGACCTGGTAGCCAAAGCATGTGGCAAGAATGTAGATTCGAAATTAGGACTTTCAGGAGGTGAGTCTAGCGACTACGCTTTTGCAGATCTCTTAATTGATTAATAGGTTTTTTTTACGTTTTTCTCCCCAAACAGAGCGTGATTGGCTTTTCAGTTATAATTCCCGACCTTTCACACGCGCTAGTCTATGTTACAGGGGTCTCACGTAGCGCTGTCTTCAAGTTCTCGTCGCTATTAACGACTCCAGAGCATCTAGAACTACCCCTAACTCTAACCCCACTACCTCATAATCTCAGCCTAGGTCATAGAAGAGAGTGCAAGCTACATCCCGTGTCACACTGTAACGTCTTTGATGCTATTACCGACATATTCCGTCCTCTATATTTCTCAATCTTTTATTAACTCCACAACATCTGGCCCTAACCCAAAAGCCCTCCCTCAGCCATCGCAAAGCCTCAGCCTACGTCCCAGGAGAGAGTCCAGACTATGTCCCATAGTTTCAGAATGTTTAGCATTTTTAGGTGCGCCCTAAAAACACGTGGTTGGTGCAAAAATGGAACTCTGTTCTCTACGTCGCTGGTTAACGCTGACAGCTAAACTAAATTCATGTTGAAACTGAAGACAACGTCTAGCTCGCCGAGCACACGAAGCAAAAAATAGAAAGCTCTTTGCAAAGACAAGACAACCTGACACCCCTGTAACATAGAAACAGCGCTTGCGACAGGTCAGAAAGCAGGAATAAAAGGCCAATTACGCTCTGTTTGGGGTGGAAAACGTAAAAGGTTCCGATTAGTAAAAAAATTGCGTATTCTTTAGAGAAGTGTCGAGTAACCTTTTGACATCCGCTTCAACTCAAACAAGGCAAACTGTTTAGCGGCAAGCCTAACCAAACAAGTTGGGAAAAAAAAACAATGTCGATAGCAGTTTATTTGTTGAATCCGGCGTCGCATAATTACTATGTTCAGTCAAAGCGACATCTTTTTATTCTCATGTTTGACGGTTGGTAATGCTGCAGACTGCACTGTCCGCGGCTTAGGCTTTGCGATTCCAACTCGTAATTCAAGCGTACAGCAATTGAAACCCACTGCTGGCTGCGTGGATGTGTATCATGGTATGGGGCGTCGCAAGTCGACCCAGCCTTAAATGGGTACCAGGATGGGCTGTCTTGGGCAAGTAAAGACGGCCGGCGTAGTGATGACCACATGACCAACCTAGTGCCGATTGGTCTGTAGAATTGTGGGATGCTCTTTCCATGTTTCCGACGCTCCTAAATGCGTGAAAAAGGATCTTAAATCTTAATCCTACAGACTGCCACCCTGAAAGAGGAAATATACCTTCCATAAGGCGAACCAAACACAAAGTGCGATACCCATATTTTATAGAACAAATCGGTACTCAGTGGGTGATGTGTTCAGAATATCACCAAGACTAGTTATTTACCTATCTATATTGTTCTTAACCGTGTTCCCACGAAAAATTGATTAAAAATATATTCCCCTGAAAATTGATTTTCTGGCAGCCTGTTCGATGAAACTCTTTCCTTCTAAATTGTCTCAGTTTAATTCCAAATAAATTATTAGTTTAGACGATTATTTTCTGTACTGACTCTTCCCTACTCTGACACATTCAGAGTCTCGGACAATAACATAGGGGTGACACACATAGGGGCGCCACACATAGGGGCGCCATACATACGGGCGCCACACATAGGGAAGACACACTCTAGGAGGCCATGCATAGCTGTGCCACACATTAAGAAGCCACACATTGGGAGGCCACACATAGGGGTTCATCACATAGGAAAGTCACACATTGGGAAGCCATAAGTATGAAGCAACACATAGGGGTGCAGCGCATAAGGAAGTCACACACAGAGGTGCAGCACATTGGGTAGTCACACATAGGGAAGCCACACATAGGGGCGGCACACAAAGGGGCGCCACACAAAGCGATCATGCGGCAAGGGGGCCGAACCGACCTTTCAATTTCTATATTAATTTCTTTAGGGTGCTCAGATCAAATCCATGCGATCAATTATTTTTGATGTTGTTGATGTTATTATTATTATTTGTGTTATTATTAAAATTTAAAAAAAAAAACAATGTATTAGAGACACTTGTACTATAGTAATATATAAATATTTAAATAGCATCTGGTTTGAAGCCAGTTGATGTTCTGTCTTCACTTCATTTTAACTTGGCCCTTGAGAAAAGTATACGGAAATTAATAACAAACGTGAACTATAAGAGAATCTACAAGAATACATGGTTATGCAGATGACATTAATATCGTTGGAGAAAATGAACTAGAGACTGTTAAAACACTGACTGTCTTAGAAGAAACAGCTCAGATAAAAGGTCTAGTTGTCAGTCAAGATAAGACAGACTACATGATAATAACTAGACAGGGAAAGGATATAAACTCCGGCCAAATTCGAGTTGACAGTATGAAAATCAAACAAACGGAAACATATAAGTACTTGGGTGCAAAATACAACTGCTCCAACATGCTGAGAGAAGAAATACAATCTAGAATACGAACTGGAAATAAAGTAAACTATGCCCATCAGCATCGGCTAAGGTCAAAGTCTCTATCTGGCAACACAATGATTCAAAACACACAAAAAGTCGATAAGACCAGTCGTTTCATATGGCTCTGAAACTTGGAGCAAAACTAAAAGAGATGGAGTCTCATTACAGGATTTCGAAAACAGCGTCTTGAGACGAATCTTTGGACCCATCAAAGATGCAAACAGCGGGGAATGGAAAGTGAGAAGCAACAACGAAATTCATTATCTGTTTAAATCACCACTGATCACTGGCACCATGAGAGCTAATAGACTGAAATGGTTAGGTCATATTAAAAGAATGTCAGATGACAGAGAAGTAAAACTGTATGCACAAGGGAGATAAATAGTCGTAGACCACGAGGCAGACCAAGAAGACGATGGAGAGATAATGTCCAGAGAGACCTGCACACACTTGGTTTCACCAACTGGAAACAGAAGGCCGACCAGAGAGATAAATGGAGCGGGTGATATTTGCAGTAATAAATGTCAAGGGCTTAGATTGCTAAAGAAGAAGAAGAAGAAGTGTTTTTTTATTATTATAATAAAGGGCCTTTTCCCATGCCTTTCGCGGTGTTGCTTATTTAGTACTAGACGTTTTTTTGAGGGGAACCACTGTGGCATAGTGACCAGAATTTCGCTTGCGGTTCAGAAGGTTGAGGGTTTAAATCCTTACGATGGTGGACTTTAAAAAAAAATAACCTTGAATCCCAGATCGACCTAGCCTTTAATGGGTACCAAGTAAAAGTTCCTAGAAGTACAGGCGGCCAGCGTGATGATAACCACATCAGCCACCAAGTGCTGATGGGTCTATAAACTATACGTCCAGCCCTATATGCCCACTACTCATGAAGGCGTGCACAAGTTTCCTTCACTTTTATTTAAAATTGCTAATAGTATTTTTCTATTGACCAATCGGCATTCGCCCGCTGACGTGTTATAATACTAATAATAGTCAGAAATATCATATTAAAATCGTTCAAAAAATATAAGATATTAGAAATAATTAGAAATTTATAAAACGTACTTTTAAATGACAACTTCTAAATGTGGTTAGAAAGGGGGAAGGCAGACTTGAACATTTTTACTCGACACTCGGTCCAGCTATTAATTATTGGGAAAAGGGGGCAGGGGTGGCTCAACGCCCCAAACCCCAATTGGGGGGAGGGGGGGTGGTTCTGGGGGTGCCTGAACCTCCCAGGTTTCTGCGCTCGTAAATACACATATAAGTAGACACATACACACACATATACATACATACACACAGTCACGCGCATAAACGCACTCACGCAGTAGCACGCACAGGTTCAGAAACTCCCCTGCACACGACTCACACATACACAAAACAGACACAAACGCACACACACGCACACACACACACTCTCTCTCTCTTTCTCTCTATCCCCCTTCCTCTGTCTTTCTCTCCCTCTCCGTCTCTCTCCCCCTCTCTCTCTCTCCTTCTCTCTCTCTCTCTCTCTCTCTCTCTCTCTCTCTCTCTCTCTCTCTCTCTCTCTCTGACATACCCACGTTCAAACAGTAATATTGCCCAGGACTGGTAGAAGTACCATCCCCAAAGTTAACAACGTCAGTTTAACAATAATAAATTACCACATAATGCGACATGAATATTCATCTCTCTCCGCTATCGTCACTGCCAACCTCGACCCGCGCGTTTCCATCTCCTGTGGTGTCTGGGTCTTCCCGCATCTCGTCTCTGGATACTATAAACTTTCTCTCTTTTTTTATCTGGTCAAATTACGAGAAATTTATCTTTCGAATTTTAACGAGGGGTAAAAGTAGTGTCACTTTACTACTCCGCGTTACCACCTTCACAACGTGATCACAAATTTTCTCATAAATTGCTTGATTCAAGTAGGATTGCCTTAAACCCCACAACACAGAACAAAAGAGAAACAACCCGCCAACAGTCGTAATTTCTACCGGTAAGATTCTGAATAATGTAATATTATTATTCCTTTTATAAAAGGTCATATAAATGAATTCTCAACTTGGAAATAATGAAATAGCGATACTGACATCTGGAAAGTATCAGACTGGTAATTTGTACAATTAATTTATACACCTACTTAACAACAAAATATGTAATTGTGGTTAAAAAAAAATATATTAAATTCAAGGATGTATCGCTTGTAGCATCTATAAAACCAGGAGATCTTGTCTTATGTGTTACTAAATTTACTAAGTAATAATTCCTTTCTGCCAACAAAGAACTAAGGTAGTGTACATATATTTTGCATGTTTTCTGTGCAAAGTTTAAATTGTATTACCGATTCATCATCATCTGGGAACACTGCGTGTCTTTGGGTCACCAGCTACGGTTGACTGTCTAATCAGCTACCTCAACGTTTGACTGTTAGATAAGATGAACTTTGTGGCTGCCTGGGTAAGACCTATCTTGTCAGTCAAATTATGTTTCCAGGCCTTTCTTGGTCGGCCTCTTCTCCTCTTCCCCTCTACTGAGCCATGTAGTATTGTATGTGAGAGGTTGTTAGGTTTTATTACATGTCCGTAGCATTTCATTTCCTGCCCTTTCTCTGTAGTTAAAAGAGGTTCATATGTGCTGGGTAATTATACAGCGAACTTCGTCATTTGTGATATAGTGTATGTATGATATGTCAAGAAATGTTCTGAAAGATCGCATTTCCAATACTTGTATCTTCTGTTAAGTTCAACTGTTAAGGTCCACGTTTCACAGCCATATTTATATGTAAATGGTACTAATAGCTAGGGCTCTGAGCAGATAACCTTTAGATTAAACCAGAAAATTTGAAGGTTCGCCAATCTGGCATATGATGTTAGACACATTTTTTTTCCATAGACTTATCTGTAGTCGGCGAGAGAAGACAACTTAAATATTATCTATTTAGTATCTGCGTGCCTTCTTTAATAATTTACAATGTCTAGCCAATTTTCTTGATTACCGCCGCGGCACTGCTGGCATACGCTCGCAGCACCCAGTTTGGGAACCTCTGCTTTAGAACATCTGTAGAAGGTGATTTGTTGGGACAGAAAAAAGACATTGTCAGGCTGTACCAGCACTCCCAAAGGGAAAGCTTTATAAATAACGCAAAAAAGGCAAAATTAAAACTAGATGCAGGTTTAAAAAAATATCTCTAGGTCATGAATAATAAATGGTTGCATGGCAAATTGCAAAAGCTCACATCAACTTCATCATGTGCCATACGAACTGGCGTAGGTGCTCATATGTCTCCACAGATCGCGAATCCTGGTTGCCTGGAACAGCTATCTTGATGATATTCCTACATTTAATCTTTTCAGTCCATCCAGCATCATCTCTTTATACCTCTTTTTCCACTGATCTTTCCAGTTGCTACGATTTTCTCCAATGTCTCTCTTCTCATTATGTGCCAAAAAACAGTGTTTGTCTCTTTCCTATTGTTGTATATTGAGATCTACTTTCATTAGCTTCTTTCAAGCAATCGGTGTTAGTTACTCTGTCTGAGATAAAAGCTTACACCAAACGGTTATTGAGTCACATAATTTTTTTAATTGTGACTGAACTTCTAGAACTGACTATAGAAGGAATTGTTCAGGTCAAATAACAATATGGCTTGAGTTCAAGAGTTCTAAAGTTTATCGGTAATGGAGAAAGTGTGATCGTTTCTATCGGTCTCCTTCACATTATTAATTGAATTATTATTTGCATTATGTTTTATTTTTTTTTTTTTTTTTCAGTTTGCCTTGAGAAGTGTGCAGTCTCCCAAAACTTCTGTCAACAACTGCTGGATTGTTCAAGCAAACATTAGGTACCGACACCATCTCTCAATTCAAGATTATTAGCGGGTAAGAATATTGTTTTACTTTTCCTTCTTCCTATTTTTGTTTGGGGGGAGGGGGGGATGGGGGGGGGGGTGTTGAATCAGGTCCTAAAAGCATTACTGATTGACTGGCACCTTTCCGTCTCTCTTGGCGATAGTGTTATAATGTGCTGTGAGGAGGCGCGGAACTCACAGTCCATGGCGACTAGTTATGGCCAGGGATGAAGATCACCCTCTCCATAACACAAATCCTGGACAGTATTGTAGAGACCACATGTTGCCCATGCATCATAATCCCTCACTCGACCTGCCTTGTTTACTCCAAAGAAAAGGTAACACCAGTACTTGTGGAACAAAGGAGGCTGCAGAATCTTCCGGATAAGAAGAGCAGTGCCTGAGCTCTG
The DNA here is from genome assembly GCA_905116865.2 of Candidula unifasciata. Lineage (NCBI taxonomy): Eukaryota > Metazoa > Mollusca > Gastropoda > Stylommatophora > Geomitridae > Candidula > Candidula unifasciata. The sequence continues at coordinate 61,737 of CAJHNH020002803.1, forward strand.
TCTCAGCTTCATTCCTAGACCAGCATGGTTATGGGCCTGGTCTGCCCTACAATAACAAAGATTTCAGGTTGCATTTTCTAATCCTCGGATAAGGCAATTATCTTCCCCTTTGGGCTACTCCGCCTGAAGCCGTTAATGCAATATGGATTGTCAGGTTTGGTATATGCCACCCAACATTCGGAGAAGACAGGTGCTACCGGCTACTGTTACACGGTAGCTCAGTCACACCTAGCCAAGACCAATAGCGTTATTACAACGTGTTGAAATGTCACTTTCTTAGTTGCTGCCCCAAAGGCAGAGTGACTAGATGTTTCAGGACTGGGTGATAGAGGCGGAGTTTTATCCTTCCAGATTTACACGAACATCCAGTGTTAAGTGTGTACTTGGTATTGTACTAGAAAGTAAAGGAGGTCGGCGTGATGCTGACTACATCACCCACATAGTACCGATTACTCTGCAAATTTAGGTCAAGCCCTATATGCCTAATAAACCTAAAGGCGTGGAAAAGAGTTCCTGGAGTTTTTTTTTTTTTTAACCACATACTCGATACATTGAAAGTGTGAAAAGGGACCTTTACTTAACCTCATTACTTGATCGCCATCTTTCCGTCTTTCTAGACGATAGCACACGTTAATAACAGTCTGACACAATTACAGCACGGAATTTCAGGACAGCTGTTGTCAACATTTTTTATTACTCTGTTTCTTCTCAGACAATCAGCTTTTATCCTTTCTGCAATCATTTCTTCAATCATTCCTATTTCCTTCCTAATGTGTCCCTTTCAAACAACACGCTCCGTGGCATTTTGTTCTTACGAGTTCAGCTCAATACCTCTATTATTCACGTCGCGCTTGCACACATCTTCATATCGTAGTAGAGGTAAAAGCTTACACCAAAAGGTTATTGAGCTACATATTTTTTTTTTTTTTATTTTGGCTGAACTTCTAGAACTGACTGTAGGTCACACATCTTCATATCGTAATAGAGGTCGGCCTAGATATTTTCTACCCATCTTTAGTTCACCATACCAGCTTTAGTGGAATTACACACAAATGTGTTGCGTAGGAAGCTGGTAGCTGTAGAAGTTCAGGTGTTGAGGGGGATATTTAGTCACATCAACCTAATATTGGATTTAACGGACAAAAAGGCGATTACCAGCAGGCTATGTGAACAGTTTTCGAGCAAGACAGGGCACTTAGGACGTCTTGGTCATCCACTGCACCTAGGTCCATTTCCAATCGTCTCGAAATAGTCCTGCCATTGGATCAAGATGGACACAGTCGAGAGAGTGAGGCCGACGAATTCCCAACTCTTCCTCAGTTAAATCCAAGTCCTTGTGCATTCCACTTTCATCCAGCTAGTTTGGATGAAAGAGGTCTTCATCACTCGTGACGGAAAGTGGTCTTCATCACTCGTGATGGGCGAACAATAACAGACACATATCACAGTGTTTGTGGAAGAAGGACTTCTACTGCTTCTATTGCTACATTTGTAATTGATTTTCACTTTATTAGTGATTTAGCTGCAATACAATAATCATTGAATTTCAGTACTTTATTCGTTTAATTGTATCCCACCGCGTTAGAGCAGTCGATAGGAGACTCGCTTTCAAATCCAGCTGCTACTCGCTGCAGCCCATGACCGGTGTTCTAAACCGGACGATTCCAGGGGCTCACCTAGCCTCTAGGAAATGGGTACCAGAGTTAACACTCTGGGGTAAATAAAGGAACGTCGCTGTAGCTAAGGAGTTTCATGCGGACAGCGACAAGGGCAGACAGTTTCTTAACAGCTGTCTGTAATGGTGGCAAAGCAATTACGGTTTATAACCGTGTGCAATGACGCTGGTTCACATCTCCCGACTTTATCTGTTATAACCTTGAACGTCATTATAATAATAATTTAATATACACCACAGTGATCTCTGAACAACAATGCATTATTCATTTGCACTGCGTTGCATTAATTTTTTGATTGCACTACGTTAATCATTGAGACATTTGGAGTACACTGTAACAGCGGAACAGTTGGAGGGGAAAAGAGGCAGAGGGAGACAAAGAGAAAATGCTGGAAGGATTCACACCAAGGCATGGACCATGATCTGTGTTAGAAATGATTGAAAGTTCTCAAGACAGAAGGTTGGGGATGGACATGACTACAAGCGCCACATGAAATATAAGAGGAAGAACCATAGAGATGTACCATATTATTCTTTATATGGTGGCGTCTGTGGCTAAGACGTTGCGAGTCCGACTCGTAATTCCAACGCACCGCGATCGAAATCCACTGCAGGCTGCGTGGATTTTTATCATGGCATGGGGCGTCGCAGGTCGACCCAGCCTAAAATGGGTACCAGAATGGCTGTCCTGTGAAAGTAAAGACAGCCGTGTATGCTGACAACATAACCCACCTAGTGACGATGGTCTCTAAAAATATGGGTGCTCTTTCTAAGAACCTGATACGCCTAAAGGGCGTGAAAAGGGTTTTTTACTTTTTACTTTTTTTTCCTTCAAATTTCTAATTTTCAATCTTTGAATGGCACTTTTTTTAACACCGCTCTCTCAGGCTATAATTCCTACTACTCAGAAGTGACCTAACTTCCAAAACTAAATATTTAAGTTTTGGAAAACAGAACATTTAGCAGCGTCCTGTAGTTTGATCTTAATTGTGGAGATAGTACTCCTTCTCTTTTGTTCACCGGCTATAAGCTCAGGTGGAAAGTCCTGGTTGTTCGTCCATTTGAGTGTACATTCGTTTTACTGGTCTATTTGGGTGCGGTTGATTGTTCCTTCCCGCTCAGGAACGAGCGCTTTTTCTTCGAAGGAAGTCCCTAGTTAACCAACTCCAACGACATGCTTGTTATGGAGGCAGTGGGTCTATTCTTGTTTTTCAAACTAAAGAGCCCCAGAACCCACACGCTCTGTTGTTTAGTTTCTGTGATTCTGCATTTACGTTTTCATTCTGAGATGGAGAATGCCTGTTGCAGAACTCTCTAGAGGGTTGTGTTAAGAGCCAATTTCTCCACGTTTGTGGAGTGTTAAAAGCGCTGGCGTGCTGAAATATACAACATGTGATATCAACGGTAGTGCGGAACACGCACGTAACCTTGTGCGAAGGCCACAGGGCTCAGGAACTACCAATCAGAAGTGAGCTAGTGTGCACATGACTTTTACCCCAAAAATATACAGAAACGGACAAAGCCCAATTTATTTTCAGTTAACAAGCGTTATGACATAACATACCCTATTCACTTCCCTAATCAAAATAAGGGGGCGAGGCGTATTTTTTACACCGATTTCTCCCAAAACGCGTTTAATGTGGTGTTTTCTTAAGCTCGCCCCAATTCATTTACTGTCAACATGACAACTGTGTGCTTAGAGTCGAGGTCTAATGAAAACTAGACACTTGTTTACATTATAATTTGTTTCCTATAGGAATGTGATTATTAGCAGGTTTCATGCCAAATATCAACAATTAACTCTGGCTGGTTAAGAAGTCAGTTTTTTAAAGATGGGCACAACTTTTGGAACGCACAATAGAAGCTTAGTAATGTTTCTATTAGATGAAGAACAATCATTTACAGGAACGAACAATAGAAGCTTAGTTATGTTTCTATTAGATAAAGAACAATCATTTACAGTCTGGTAGTCTTAGTTTCAGTTTCATAGCAAACGGGTCACCCCATCTTTGCTGCGTTCCTGTGCCAACGAAAACACATGGAATGTTTAATGGACGCTGGGCAGGGGCACTGTTTGTAGCCGATGCACATTTTTTGCTCCATTTGTAGACTGGTTATAGTTTCGTCGCCTAGCTTCTGAGATGAATGCATGGTGCGACACTGTGAGCTGCGGATTTCATTTGGAATGTGTGGTTTTTTTTACTGTGGTTTAAATTGTAGATTAAGAACATGGCGCGATGTCTGATGGTACCCGTATGTGATTAAAATTGATTGCGTGGGCAACTGCTGATCTGTTGGTGACCTGCTACCATCAATGAACTTCATTTCTCATGTCGGACTGTTTGTGTTAGCACTTCGGATTGCTACCGTATGCTTTAATGCGTGTGTATGCTAGATATGCTGAGATAGCAGTCTGTCAATCTTTCCACTTTTTTACAGTGTATTTCACGACGACAGTTGATGTTTAAACGTTGTACACATTTCTTAGGCAACTAGAACAGTATGGCGGTTATAGTTCAACAAACGAATAAAGAACCTTTTTCCAGGCCTTTAGGGCAAATAGGGCTAGACCAATCGGCATTCGATATGTGATCTGGTCAACATTACACCGGTTGCCTTTACTTCCCACTTTACATGGTACCTATTTAAGACTGGGTCGAAAGGGAGCCAGAGGCATTTTAAAAAAAAAGTCCTGCTTTGTCAGGATCTGAACTCACTACTTTCATAGCCGCGCTGGCGTCAAGCCGCTATACAATGGCGGCTCGCTGGTACAATCAAAGAGTGTCATAATTATAACTGTCTTAGGTTCAGTGGGTTAGTTCGTTTACTTGTTGAATGAGCATCCGTGATGCCGTTCATTGAGTCGCTGTATTGCCACATCTTCAGGGGAAAAGTCAGGGAAGTGTATAAATACTTACTGGGTTGCTGAAAGATCCTCAAAAACAATCAGAAGGGTGATTTGTTAGCATCGTACCCCAAGCAGGGGAAATTCTCAGGTCACGGGACAGTCTAATATTTCAGGGGGTGGTAGATAGCTTTCATGCAGTCGTGGGACCTAGGTTGCATGCAGTCGTGGAACATAGACTGCACTCTCTCGTGGTACGCAGGTGTGTTGGGGTTAGGGTCAGTTCTAAATGTTTTGGGGTCGTTAAAAGCATCAGAAAGCCGGGAAACCCAGTCTTACTACTCTCTAAAATGTTGGACTGTCCTGTGACGTCATCTGGGGGTAATATATAAAGAAGTATAAGAAAAGCTCCACAGCAGGGGTGTGCACAGCAGGAACTACCGACTACCAGGAGGTTAGTTCCTCGTCAACAACTGTTTCGGATCGTTGTCCTCAAAGACCAGCGGTTTTCAACCTTCGGGCTGCGACCCTTTTTTGAGTCGCCCGACCCTTTCACAAGGGTCACCTAAGACCATCGAAGAACACATAGTCATTGAAGTTTTAAAGAAAAATAATTGTTTAGGAGTCGCTTTAACATTATGGGACTGATTTAGTTCGAAGTCTCCACAAGAAACTATGTCATGTTCCATTCATAACTATTTTTTTTTTGGACTGGTCTAGTTTTGTGAGAGTTAAGGGTGAGTCGCTCTGTTGTTTGCTTTCTGGCTTGTCTTGCATGTACGCGTTTTTTTCCCCCCGAGAAAGAGAATGCCTGTAGCATAGGTTGCAGTGCTCTCTAGGGAGGTTGTGTGTTAGACCCAGTTTCTCCATGTTTTTGTAGTGTTAAATTCGTTGGCGTGTTGAAATACAGAACACGATATATCAACGGCATTGAGGAACACTCCAGTCACATTGTGCCAAGGTCATGTGACTCAAGGTCGACCAATTAGAAGTGAGCTAGTGTGTATATAGGCGGTCTAGGGAGGGAGGGGGTAACTATCGTGGAACTAACCGGGAACTGTAATAAAGGGTGGGGAAAGTTTAGAGCGACTGTCATAGACGATCGCAGAGGGCGGGCGCCTAAACTAGTGATTCCCAATCTGTGCGACGCGGCGCCCCAGGGAGCCGCGACCTTTTCACAGTGACACCGCGAAACATTGTAAACGCTTTATAATTAGGAGTCGCCGTCGCGGAGCCGCTAGACGCTCGCCGCGGATCGGAAGGTAGTCGGTTCGCTTCCTGGCAGAGCCGGACTTTTTTCAAAAATGACCTTGGCTCCCAGCCTTGAGTGGGTACCGGGTGAAGTCCCGGGAAGTAAAGGCGGCTGGCGTGATGCTGACCACATCATCCGTCTTGTCCCGATTAGTCTATAAAATATAGATCTAGCCCTATATGCCCTATACGCCTAAAGGCGTGGAAAAGGGTCCTTTACTTTTACTTTTTACTTTATAATTAATTTATCCAAGAAACAAATATTCATACTATTACTTTTTACTTTATAATTAATTTATCCAAGACATAAATATTCATACTTTTACTTTTTACTTTATAATTAATTTATCCAAGACACACATATTCATACTTTTACTTTTTACTTTATAATTAATTTATCCAAGACACAAATATTCATACTTTTACTTTTTACTTTATAAATAATTTATCCAAGACACAAATATTCATACTTTTACTTTTTACTTTATAATTAATCTATCCAAGACACAAATATTCATACTTTTACTTTTTACTTTATAATTAATTTATGCAAGACACAAATATTCATATCTTTACTTTTTACTTTATAATTAATGTATCCAAGACACAAATATTCACACTTTTACTTTTTACTTTATAATTAATTTATCCAAGACACAAATATTCACACTTTTACTTTTTACTTTATAATTTATGTATCCAAGACACAAATATTCACACTTTTAATTTTTACTTTATAATTAATTTATCCAAGACACAAATATTCATATTTTTACTTTTTACTTTATAATTAATGTATCCAAGACACAAATATTCATACATTTACTTTTTACTTTATAATTAATTTATCCAAGACACAAATATTCATACTTTTACTTTTTACTTTATAATTAATTTATCCAAGACACAAATATTCATACTTTTACTTTTTACTTTATAATTAATTTATCCAAGACACAGATATTCATACTTTTACTTTTTACTTTATAATTAATTTATCCAAGACACAAATATTCATATTTTTACTTTTTACTTTATAATTAATGTATCTAAGACATAAATATTCACACTTTTACTTTTTACTTTATAATTAATTTATCCAAGACACAAATATTCACACTTTTACTTTTTACTTTATAATTTATGTATCCAAGACACATATATTCGTACTTTTACTTTTTCCTTTTTAATTAATGTATCCAAGACACACAATTCCATACTTTTACTTTTTACTTTATAATTAATGTATCCAAGACACAAATATTCATACTTTTACTTTTTACTTTATAATTAATTTATCCAAGACACAAATATTCATACTTTTACTTTTTACTTTATAATTAATTTATCCAAGACATAAATATTCATACTTTTACTTAGGTTAGGCCGCTGTGGAAAAAACTAACTGAAAAAAAAAAGCTGGCCACCAAGAAAAATTTAGGAAACACTGGTCAAGACTAAAGCCACTAGACTTTCTGGATGAATATGGGGTTGTAGCTGATGATTTGATAGAGCACCATTAGTGTAGCAGCTAGGCGGTTGCCGGTGAAGCGGTACCTGGCCGTTTCCTTTTTTTTTTTTATGACTTTGGCTTCCAGTTCGACCCAAACTTAAATGGGTACATGGAGGAGTCCTCATGTATAAAGGCAGCCGGCGTGATCTGTTTGGTGTATCAAATATAGGTCTAGTCCTATATCTCCAACACGTCTTCAGGAGGAGGAAAGTGTCCTTGACTTTTACCTAATAAATGCTATAGAAAAAAACTTGGGATCTTATGAACCAGGACAAAAATCTTCTTCTTCTTCTTCGCGCTCACCAGCAGTAAACTCTTTCGGAAAGTTTTGGTTGTTCATCAACTTCTAGACTGCAGTTCTGTTTCAGAACCTGAGTGTTATATGTGCATCCTTTTTACAGATCTGACTCATTTTTATGCAGACTGCTGGTTCCTTGCCTCCCCGGCAGATGCACTTTGACTTCGAAGAAAGCTCCCAATTATTCGACTCTTACGAGGGACTTTTGGGTAGGCAGTCGGTCTAATCTGTTTTTTTTTTTTTTTCGCCTATAATAGGGACCCGAAGTCACACGGGGAGCGGGACAAAAATAAATATAGGCATTTCAAAACACATAAACATCTTAAATTCGAAGCAAATTGACTCGAACACACCATCTTACTTGGGGAACTGAAATGCTTTGGTCATAAGAAAAGCCGTAATGGTTTTGGAATAACAACGGACAGTAGCATGAGGCCGGGAAAGAGAGGCAGGGGCAGAACAGTACGAGGGTGGGCACATTACGTAGGAGACTTCTTGGGCAGGAAAGTGAGCGAGGCTCGGACAAGGGAGCAAGTTTCTCTTTGGCGGACAGTTCGAGCGACGTTCTGTAAAGTCAGGCAATACGATAGTGATGCGACTGTTTATGAACAGTCTGCAGGTCTGTGATAGAGGCTTCTTTATTCTGAAAGAACAGTTTTTAAACTGATTTAACGCGATTTATCAAAATACCCAAAACCGGAATAATAGAATAACTACTATAGAATTGAACAAATGTTGAATACTCCTCCTCATCATCATCATCACCAACACCAGCACTATGCGTAAGAAAGCACTAACTCAATCAATCGGGTGCCGTCTCCACAATGAAGGTTGACTGCAATGGATCTCCAACAAGCCCTGTCTCTTGCCCTTGATGTACACTCACTCATACTGCTGTTCGTCCATATGTGTGTTTGCAAGTATGTATGTATGTTCGTAAGTATGTGAGTGTATGTATGGATGTGTGTATGTATGGATGTGTGTGTGTGTGTGTGTGTGTGTGCGCGCATGTATGTCTATGTAAATAGATGTGTGTGTTTTATGTTTGTATATGTATGTTGATGTATGTTTGTATTATTATGCATGCAGATTTAGCCTATGTATATATGTATACATGTGGATGTGTGTATGTGTGCGTATATGTATGTAGGTGCATGTATGTATTATGTAGGTCTGTATGTATGAGAATGTATGAATGCAAATGTAGCTGTGTAAGTATGTGATTGTATGTGTGTATGTATATTTATGTATAATGTGGGTGTATGCAGGTATATGTAGCTGTGTAGGTATGTGTGTGTTTGTATATTTATAAAAGCATGCATGTGTGTGAGATTGTGTGTGTATGCATGTGGATATATGAAAGTATATTTAGGTATGTATGTGTGTAAAGATGTGAGTTTATGTATAAATGTGTGTATGTATGTGTGGATATATGTATACATGTATGTGGGTGTATGTATTCATATAAGTGTAAATGTGTGGTTTGGGGCATATGCTGGTGTCTGTACATGTGATTGTAAATGTGTGTATGCATGGGTGCATGTATAGATGTGTATGTATGGAATGTGTGTGTGCATGTATATCCATAAATATATGTGTGTGTGTTTTCTGTCTGTGCATTTATGTCTATGTATGTGTATGCTTGTATATGTATGTAGATGCATGTGTGTATGTATCATGTATGTCTGTATATGAGTGTGCATGTATGAGAACATAGGAGTATGTATACGTGTGTGTGTGAGTGTGTACGATTGTGTACACATGATGCGTGTATGCTTTATACTATAATTTATATTTCTTTATTAAATCCATAACATGCATTATTGATAACAGGTATTGGTACTCTGAAAAATGAGTACTTAGAAGGGCCTAATGTCAGACGGGCCTGCGTGTCAAATTTCTAACCCTTTGAAAATAAAGTTTGTTCGTTCGTTCGTTCGTTCTCTCTTGATGTTATCTTCCCACTTATAACGCTGTCTGCCTCTTGCTAGCCTACCTTGAACCTTTCCCTCTAGGATGATCTTTACAATACTGTTATGTCTTTTAATGTGGCCAAAATATTTCACTTTTCTCTTTTTTATTTCACCTAGCAACTCTCTTTTTATTCCTAATTTCCTCAGTACTTCTGTATTTGATAGCTTTTGTTTCCATGAAATACGACCTAATCTTCTGTATATCCACATCTCCAAAGAATTGATACGATTTTCCAGTTGTTTATGTGTCCATGTCTCAGTGTCATACAGTAAGGTTGAGAATACAATGCACTAACTGCGATTATGTAAATCTTTGAATAATTTTTTGCGTTCAAAACTTTACTCATTTATTCATGTCATTTTTACTTTTGTAAATCTGTTTGTCTTCTCACGGAAGAAACAAGCCTCCAGTGCTTTTAAAAATATTAAATATTTTTATTAATTACGAGGTCATGCACCAGACACGCAATTACGACATTTCTGCACCGCAATTACTACAACAGACAACCTAACATGGAAAGAACAGTAATGTTTTAAATTCACCTCAAAATATAAAAACAAACAAGCTGGCAAATGGAAAACAAGGGAATAATTTGTATAATTATGGAGCATTAGCAACACCCTGTCAATATACTTATACTTAGTCTTGCATCTAACTAAAATGTATGTTTACTCACCCATTATAAACACTGCATTTTTACAATAACCTTTAAATGTTATCAGTAAAATCTGTAGCTTCGTTATGAAAACCGCGCCATTCGAAGAAATGTCGCATTTTCCTAAATTTAATAATTAATTACGTCTGAAAGTTTCCTTTTAGATTTTCGAAATATATAATTGAATGTCGAATTTGAAATTATGTTTTAATATGTCGAGAAAACACCGTGACTGTTCATCTTGAGGGCAAAGCTGTTGATATGTTTTAAAGTTTTGAGTGCATGCAAATTATTTTAATTTTTATGGAATTAGTCTCATTACCTAATTGTCGGACCTTGTAAATGTTTTCTGTCAGGGAAGGTGCCCTCGCTGTCTTAGTTTTGAGCCAGGCGGGGGCGTCAACACAAAGAAAACACTGTGGGAGGGGTTAATGTAGTTCTTAGGGAGCTTAAATATTGTTTAAAAAGAAAATGAACAGAGCTTTTTCTAAGCTTGAAGGCGTTTTGTGCATACCAGCTAGACCTATATTGTATTGAGTCATCGGCACATTGTTGAAGAAAGTCTCCCTCCGTCAGGACTCGAAGCCAGGACTCTCTGATCACAGGTGAGCATCTAGCCGCTACACCACTGCAACCCTCTTTTATTATTGTTTAGGTGTGTAGATTATATAATCTTCTTCAAGTTTAACGGCTGTAATCTCCAGCTGAAAGTTTTAGGGTTTCGTCCATTCTTTTTCCAGAACATCAATTTCACAACAGATACCTGATCCCTTGCCTCTCATGCAGATTTATTCCGAGTTTGAATGATTCCCCTAATTAGTCGACTCTTACGACACATTTGCTTGGGAGGCAGTGGAGCTATTCTTAACCGTCACCACCCCTCCGCCCATGTTTTCCCCCCTCCACAATTGGGGCCCTGGAACAAACACGGGGAGAACCGCTGTCTAGAAAATAATTGTTCGCCGAGGATCAAGAAATTGGCAGAGAAAACTTCCTGAGTTCAACCTCCAGTTAAATCTATAGTGATCAAGTAGACAGGTCAGACATATAACAGTTTAAATTGTCAATCTTGGTCTACGGATTAAAGTTCATATAAAAGTGCGACAACGGTCTCTTCATGTGTTCGGAGTACCCTATTTATTTATCAGATAAAATACAATAAATTTGGTTGAAGAATTTCCCCAAGCATTGCTTTTTCTTATGGCACCTTTTGAAATTAATGAAAGTTTTTTTTTTTTTCATTGCCAGTATGTATATAACTAAAGTTGTAAACAAGTCATCATCGTAGTCATTATCATCATACTCACCATCACCATCATCGTCGCCGTCACCATTGTCATTATAATTATGACAATCTTCATCGTCATCTCATCATCATTATCATCATCAGCAACATCATCATCATCACGATAATTATATTCATTATAATGACCAATATCATCATCACCATAATTATCATCATCACCATCGTTATCATCATCATTTTTTTGGGTCATCATCACATGTCAGAGAGATAAACGTGGGCGGTAATCGTTCGTATCCACCACAGCTACCAGGATCAAGGATCATGACAGTGCTCTTGTCCCCACAGCATCCTTGTGGCAAGAGTTCCGGATATTTCAACAACTCGTACAGTTCGCTGAAGAATAACAAAAGAATAGCATGGTTTGGCAGCCTGTCAGGAATACCCGGACATGATGTAGAACGGAAAGCAACATTATAGAAATATTATCATTACAGAGAACACCACCGGCCAGAAGGGAGGAAATGCTTGACAGAATGTTGAGCTTCGAAATTATTTTTGCTTCCGACAGCGCTTTGCTAATGCAGTTTCCACATAAGGACTGTAATCTACGGTTTCGCTGCCTGAGCTACTGAGTTTAGTGCTTGGGCTTGGTTGCAGCCCTGCGAGCTATGTGTTTTTCATGTGGAATGACTTTCCTTAGCGCAGCTGTTGTGTCGTTTTGTTAAAAATGCTGGTTTACATGTGAGCTGGTGAAATAACTTATGCAAGAATTCTACGTGTGTACAGTAACCAACTTATCGTGCCCGACTACTTCCATCAACGACAAACTGCACTTCTGGTGGCGGTTGTTGGCTTTGTCGCCTCTGCCAACTGAAATACATTTACCGCCTGCACATATTTCTGGATTGTGCCCGGACTATTCGTTTGTTCACCAGTTTTTTCATATGCAACAGTGAAGGACATTTCTTTTGATTTTCACTGGCACCGGAACGGATCAAGTATGGGAAAACCCGATTGCGGTGATGTTGAAACCTCGACTAACTAACTATCATTACAGAGATAGATAGATAGATAGATAGATAGATAGATAGATAGATAGATAGATAGATAGATAGATAGATAGATAGATAGATAGATAGATAGATAGATAGATAGATAGATAGATAGATAGATAGAGAGATAGATAGATAGATAGATAGATAGATAGATAGATAGATAGATAGATAGATAGATAGATAGATAGATAGATAGAGATAGATAGATAGATAGATAGATAGATAGATAGATAGATAGATAGATAGATAGATAGATAGATAGATAGATAGATAGATAGATAGATAGATAGATAGATAGATAGATAGATAGATAGATAGATAGATAGATAGATAGATAGATAGATAGATAGATAGATAGATAGATAGATAGATAGAGAGAGATAGAGAGAGAGATAGATAGATAGATAGATAGATAGATAGATAGATATAGATAGATAGAGAGATAGATAGATAGATAGATAGATAGATAGATAATAGATAGATAGATAGATAGATAGATAGATAGATAGATAGATAGATAGATAGATAGATAGATAGATAGATAGATAGATAGAGATAGATAGATAGATAGATAGATAGATAGATAGATAGATAGATAGATAGATAGATAGATAGATAGATAGATAGATAGATATAGATAGATAGATAGATAGAGATAGATAGATAGATAGATAGATAGATAGATAGATAGATAGATAGATAGATAGATAGATAGATAGATAGATAGAGATAGATAGATAGATAGATAGATAGATAGATAGATAGATAGATAGATAGATAGATAGACAGATAGATAGACAGACATAGATAGAGAGATAGATAGAGACAGATAGATAGATAGATAGATAGATAGATAGATAGATAGATAGATAGATATAGATAGATAGATAGATATAGATAGATAGATAGATAGATAGATAGATAGATAGATAGATAGATAGATAGATAGATAGATAGATAGATAGATAGATAGATAGATAGATAGATAGATAGATAGATAGATAGATAGATAGATAGATAGATAGATAGATAGATAGATAGATAGATAGATAGATAGATAGATAGATAGATAGATATATAGATAGATAGATAGATAGATAGATAGATAGATAGATAGATAGATAGATAGATAGATAGATAGATAGATAGATAGATAGATAGATAGATAGATAGATAGATAGATAGATAGATAGATAGATAGATAGATAGATAGATAGATAGATAGATAGATAGAGATAGATAGATAGATAGATAGATAGATAGATAGATAGATAGATAGATATAGATAGATAGATAGATAGATAGATAGATAGATAGATAGATAGATAGATATAGATAGATAGATAGATAGATAGATAGATAGATAGATAGATAGATAGATAGATAGATAGATAGATAGATAGATAGATAGATAGATAGATAGATAGATAGATATAGATAGATAGATAGATAGATAGATAGATAGATAGATAGATAGATAGATAGATAGATAGATAGATAGATAGATAGATAGATAGATAGATAGATAGATAGATAGATAGATAGATAGATAGATAGATAGATAGATAGATAGATAGATAGATAGATAGATAGATAGATAGATAGATAGATAGATAGATAGATAGATAGATAGATAGATAGATAGATAGACAGATAGATAGAGAGATAGATAGATAGAGAAAGAGAGAGAGAGAGAGAGAGAGAGAGAGAGAGAGAGAGACCAGAGAAGAGATGCTAGACAGTTTCACATTACTGCATGGAAGATCATCTGTGTCAGAGTTGACTGAAAGTAGAAGAGACAAAAGGTTGTGTATGGTCAAGACTACCAACGCGGCACGGTATAGACTTTAAGAAAAATAGCTAGTCGTGTAGATGCTAAACGGCGTGAAGAGCATATGTCATCTACTTAATTCCAGACACATAATTGACACAGACAGTGCTTTCCGTGTGGTTTACCACACTCCGAACAGGAGACTTTTGAGAATTGCCGAAGCTTTAACAATAAAAATCAACAACCCCCTCCTTTGTAAGCAGACGAAATTTATCGTATATTTGAAGTTACACTGGAAAGTCACGTGACTACCGTGTGCTTCCGGCGGCCATTAAACAGACACAATGTATCGGAAGAAACTATTCGCATTTCAGTTGAGTTTATTTAGTTTTGTGCTTTATTTTATGTTGATGTAACTCTGTAGTAACGCACCTGATGAGATACAGCGAAATATGCCTGGCAATAAATTGTGCAATGTTTTGTTTGTGTCCGCATCATTTAAATTCATTACGAGAAAACATTGTTTTGAAAATGCAGAATAGCTCAAACAAAGACAGCATTTTACAATATAAAATTTTTTTTTTTTGCGAACTATCTTTGTCGATTAAAGCGAGAAAGAGAGTTCTTAAGAGCTATATAAATCCTTTCTTGATCCTCTGCCTCTGCGTCTGCCTCTTACACAGCTGATCTTTTCAGTCATCACAATATTGTTCAATACCTCTCTCACCATCGCATGGCCGAAAAACACTGACTGCCACGTTTTTATAGGAGTCAATAGTTTTCTAATTGTATTAGCTAGTTCCAATCCGTATGTGTTTGTTTGTCACTCTATCTTTATCCCTCGAAGACGGAATACATCTGCCGGTGACTCAGGGAACGCAAACAAATAAGCCAGTAAAACGGGTGTACACGCAAAACTCAGGTCAAGGTTAAAGCTAATAGTCCAAATGGACGAACTACCGGGACCTTCCGCCGGAATTCCCAGCATGTGAACGAGAAGAAAAATAAGTCACTCTATCAGTTCACTGTATTCGCAACGTTTTCTCAGTAGGTATTGCGGAACTGTGGCACTAAACTGCACTAGAAAAGAGCTGGGTACATAATTCGGTTATTTAACTCCCCTGAGAATTGACATATACCACAAGGAGCAATGATGTATAGATTGCGAGAATGCAAAAAGAGACTGACCTTGCAAACAATCCTTGGCACTTTTCAGTATTTCCAGTGCATAGTTTTATACAAGGCAAGCTCCACTAATAAGGATATACAGCTGAAACAAGAATTACTGTTTTTGTGACGCTGGCGTGACCGGTGGGTGGCAATAATTGTTATCAAGTAGATAGATGTATACACAAATTGAACTACAGTTTAAATTATTTGAAACATGTATTTTTTTTAAATGAGTGGGTACCGGGTGCAGTCCCGAGAAAGTGAAGACGGCCGGCGTGATACCGACCACATCACCCATCTTGTGCCGATTGGTCTATAAAAACAAAGGTGTAGCCCTATATGCCCTATTCACCTAAAGGCGTGGAAAGGGGACCTTTACTTTTTATTTTTTTTTAAATTTACAATATGGAAAAGATAATATCAGAATGTTTCAACAACAACAAAAAATTTAAAAAAAAGAAGACATACTGTGAAGTCTGCCCGACTAGGAAGAGCAGTGCTCTGTTTTTCCGCCCGTAGGAGCTTTACACCTAGAGAGGGGAAAAAGGTAACAAATTAACATTATCAGTAACTCCGTGTGTATTTCGGGTCCCTATTATAGGGAAAACAAGAATAGACCCACTGCCTACCCAGAAGCATGTCGTAAGAGTCTACTAATTGGGAGCTTTCTTCGAAGTCAGATTGCATCTGCCTGAGAGGTAAGGAACCAACAGTCTGCATACAAATGAGTCGGATCTCTTCAACTGATGCACACGCAACCCTCTAGTTCTGAAACAGGACTGCAGTCCAGAAGTGGACGAACAACCTGAACATTCCACTAGAGTTTACAGCCGGTGAACGCAAAGAAGAAGAAGAAGAAGAAGAAGAAGAAGAAGAAGAAGAAGAAGAAGAAGAAGAAGAAGAAGAAGAAGAAGAAGAAGAAGAAGAAGAAGAAGAAGAAGAAGAAGATAATAATAATAATAAAGTCACCAGGATCTCGCATATACAAAGCATAAAAGGGACGCTATCCTGCGGTTTGTTTATTCTTCCCCTCGAAAAGCAATGCACAAGGGGATCAAGATAAGTTGATCTTGCAGCGTCCACTACTGAACCTTCTCAGATCCATTAACTCTCCTTTCATTTCGATCTCCCAAGCTACTTCACTTCCCAATATCCCCTTTTTACCCCTTGTCATCAAATGTCATAATCTATCCGATTTTCGTTAATTTTATTTTCATTTACATATATTTGTCGGTTTTCTTTCTTACATTTAAGCACGTCGTTAAAACCCGGTTTAGAAAGAGGACCTCTTTGCCAAGCCCTCTTTTGACACAAAGCTAATGCATTTGCACTAGATGTTTGATGTAAATTTATGAATCCTTTAAACCAGAGGAAAAATCATTAACATTCACTACATAGTTCTGGGTAATGGAAGTATCGTAAGAGTTAGGATATTGTGCTACTAAACATGGACCCAAAAAAAAGTCATAGGTCGTGAACTCATGGTTGGTTAGTTGCGTATCCTTTACAGGACGTTGCAGAACCAACCCCAGTAGTCCCTATTTCCAGTAGTTTGTCATTGCTTACTGTACGGTCGGCCTTCTGATACCACTGTCGAAACCAACGCAAGGCGCATGACCCGCAGCTGGGATCGAACCCGGCACCCAGGCATTACAAGGCGTTCGCATCGACGTAGCCACAGAACCGACCGTAAACTCATACGCAATATTAATAGTACTCACTCTGCGTAACTAAAGTCCGTTTACTCGCTAGCAACGCACAAAGGGCATGTTAAAGTCCTTTTTCCACGCCTTTAGGCGTATTGGGAATATAGGGCTATATTTGTATAGACCACTCGGTACTTGGTGGATGATGTGGTCACACTGAACGCCTTTACTTCCCAGGACTGCACCTGGTACCCACTCAAGGCTAAATGGACCTGGGTGTCAAGGTCTTTTTTTTTATCCGGCTGCGTCAGGAAGCGAACCCACGACCTTTCGATCAGAAGGCTGGCGTCTAGTCACCAACGCCACGATGACTTCCATCAGGCCATATTAGGCTAGAATACTATTTGTGATAGACCAGTCATGGATTGTAGTCAACATCACGCCGAACCTGGTGCCTATTTAAGACGGTGTTCACTTGGGAGCTGAGATCATGTTTTGAAAAAAAAGGGGGTATTCGCCATCATGAGGATCTGAACTAACGACCTTTGGAACCACAGGTAAGCATCTACCCTTTCTCCTAAAATTTAATCTTTCAATTTAGAGCTGAATGGATTCACATGGATGGGTAAATTTCTGCAGGTAGAGAGTAACGTTAGGACTGTTGTATTTACTGTCTCGCTTTCTATCAATCTGTTTATAACTTTTTATTTGTTGGCCACTCTCTCTCTCTCCATCTCTCATTCTCTCTCTCTCTCTCACTATGTTTATATATATATATATATATATATATATATATATATATATATATATATATATATATATATATATATATATATATATATATATATATATATATAATGCATATATACATATACAAACATACATACACAGGGACCGTGTTAGCGCAGTCGATAGGAGACTCGCTTTTAAATCCAGCTGCGACTCGCTGCAGCCCATGGCTGGTGTTCGAAACCAGGTTGTTCCGGGAGTTCACCCAGTCTTAAGGTAAAGGGTACCAGTGTTGACACTCTGGAGTATATTGAGAAACGACGCTGTAGCTACGAAGCTGTGTGCGAAATGGCGATCCAGGCGGACAGTTTGTTATCAGCTGTCCATACTAGTGGCATAGCACTTATCGTTTATAACCGTGTGTAATGACGCTGGTTCACATCTCCCGACTTTACCTTTATATATATATATATATATATATATATATATATATATATATATATATATATATATATATATATATATAACAATGTTTTTATGAATATTACCTGATATTCATATTTTGTAAATGTGTGTACGCAAAATCTGCTTTACAGATAAAAACAATTGCAATATGGAAAATGAGTTATTGTATGTGCTGAATGTAAGACGGCCTCCTTGTCCAATTTACGAACCTTTGATTCTATCGTCTGTCTGTCCGTCCGTCCGTCTGTCTGTCTATCTTTACTCTATCTATCACACAGTCTGTCTGTCTTGTACTGTCAAATGCATCTATATAAACCCGTCCGCTTCATTCGGTAGCATTTTTTTTTACTTCTCCCTGAACATGTTTTTTTTTTTCTTAATTTTTTTTAGACTACTAGTTGTTAGAAGACCAGAGATAAATTTACAAACCTAATAAACTTACTCTTTTCTCTACTCTCCTCCCACCACCTCTCTCTCTCTCTCTCTCTCTCTCTCTCTCTCTCTCTCTCTCTCTCTCTCTCTCTCTCTCTCTCTCTCTCTTGCTTTCAATTTCTTGCTATTTCACAAATTAATTAATGTGCCCCCCCCTCCCCCCCCCCCATTCTATCCCTTCGATTATCATCTACCTTCTTTCTTTTTTTTTTCCTATCGCATTTATATTAATTAATTTTGGTGGCTTCTCTCCAACTGCAAAATTTTTGTTTCGTAAACTCAAAGAGCCTTCTACAAACATTAACATTCCTAGTGGGTTTTCGGATCACACTTTTCTAGTTTGAACAGAGTTAAAAAACTTCCCCTTAAAGCGATGTCAATAAATGCAGATACGCCTACTCGTTTTCAACTCAAGATTATATGTCACACACAAAAACCAGAATCAATGAATCAGTATGAAGGTTGGCTGCATTGGCTCATCAAAACCTATGTTTCTAGTCTTGATCATACACTTTGTCAGAGTGTTGTTTGTCTCTAGTTTTGATCATACACTTTGTCAGAGTGTTGTTTGTCTCCAGTCTTGATCACACACTTTGTCAGACTGTTGTTTGTCTCCAGTCTTGATCACACACTTTGTCAGACTGTTGTTTGTCTCTAGTCTTGATCACACACTTTGTCAGACTGTTGTTTGTCTCCAGTCTTGATCACACACTTTGTCAGACTGTTGTTTGTCTCCAGTCTTGATCACACACTTTGTCAGACTGTTGTTTGTCTCCAGTCTTGATCATACACTTTGTCAGACTGTTGTTTGTCTCCAGTCTTGATCATACACTTTGTCCGACTGTTATTTGTTTCTAGTATTGATCATACACTTTGTCAAACTGTTGTTTTTCTCCAGTCTTGATCATACACTTTGTCAGACTGTTGTTTGTCTCCAGTCTTGATCATACACTTTGTCCGACTGTTGTTTGTCTCCAGTCTTGATCATACACTTTGTCAGACTGTTATTTGTCTATCTTTTGATTATAGGCTCTGAAGCAGATTGTAGACATTAAGAAGGGAATTAATTCAATTAGAGTTGAAATTTTTTAATATCGAGAAACCATGAGTTGATAGCCCTTTGGCTCGGTACTATGGATATCGCAACCCTTCGGCCTTGATTCCATGATAGGTACCGTAAATATGGGAGAAAATGTGGCTTTTTTGCCTACCCCCGGCAGTGAACCCGGACCGCAAGGAGTTCGTCACCTGGTCACCGCGCAATCCGGTTTAGCCAACTACGCTAGAGAGCCGGGCATTAGAGTTGAATAAAGAGCTTTTGTCACCAGTGTTGGCTTTATATCATAGGAACAATTCAGTATTAGCTAATTATGCCCCCCCCCCTCCCGCATGTCCACATTTGCTGTCTGTATTTCTGTCTTATCTCTTCGTCAGTATTTCTGTCTGCATTTCTCACTATCTCTTTGTCAGTTTTTGTGCTAAATTTCTGTCTGTCCCTTTGTGAGTCTGTCTGTCAGTCTATATTTCTGTCTGTCTATATTTCTGTCTGTCCCTTTGTCAGATTGTCTGTCTATATTTCGGTTTGTCCCTTTGTCAGATTGTCTGTCTAAATTTATGTCAGTCTCTTTAGCAGTCTGTCTTTCTGTTTGTCTCTTGTCACTCTGTCGGGCTGTATTTATGTCTTTTTTTAATAAGTCTACCAAACTGTATTTCTGTCTGTCTCTTTGTCGGTCTGTCTGTATTTCAGTGTGCTTTGTTGTAATTCAGTCTGTCTGCCTGTGAGTCTGTCTGTATTTCTGTCTCTTTGTATTTATGTATTGTATCTTTGTCAGGTTGTCTGTCTTCCGTCTGTCTGTTGTAGTGGGCCGCTGGTTTAAAAGGCTCCAAGAACACTGATCTATTGCAACTATCTTACCGTAAATATATAATATGTGTCTCATTAAGCTGCCCCTACCTCATAAAATAAAACTTGCTGTGAAAGACACATGACGGGTAAGCGGATGTGGGTAGGGGGAGGAAGACAAAAGGGGTGGGGGTGGTAATGGAAACATTCAGACAGTGTTAAGTAAAAACATCCCACACAACAAGTAGAACTTCGGAAACATGTCCCCGGTCAAAGTTTCTTGACTTCCAGCCGCTTGTTTGTTGACCGTGATCTTGACTTCCACGGGGAAATCCCTCGCTTCCCATCACGTGGTTAACTACCGTATGCATGGTAATAAACACGCTCTGCTAGGTCGCATCATTATCAGAAGTGACTATGAATTCATTCGTTATTTTTAAAGGCTGTATGCCAGTAACAATTCAGACTGATGGAATCGATCTTTCTTGGCACTTCACTATAGAAAGTTCATGCTGAACACCAGGCATATATTGTAGATAAATCCCCACTTGATGGCTGATGTAGAGAAACTCACACTGGCCGAATTTACCAGCGAAGAGTTCCGATACTAATGGTACCAGTAGCCCTGATTAACGCCCGTCCTGCCTTTCCTCTAAGCCTCAAGCATCTTCTCGTCACTCCCAGCTGTCAATCTCACCAGACTGAGGTGATCCATCTGCTTCTACTGTACGAACCCACAACAGGAAAATGAGGAAGGGATTTGGTGTGACATTCAGAATGTTATTTTAAGTGAAAGGCGAAAATAGGGATTTGGAGACAAGCATTTAATTCTCCTGGGATGTTGGCGATATCACACACTAAAACTTTTTCCCAGACGTTAAGTGTTGAGGTACAGAGATAAGACTGACCAAGCAGACTTACTGACTGGAGATTTACACACCATCTGTTGGTGTCAGATATTTTATCTCCTAGCCAGACTTTTAGGAGCAGCTAACTCCGGCTAATTGTGTTTAATTCCCCCTGAGGTTACCTAACTCGACGGCAGGTCCGACGGTCACTATTGACACAGTGAGCGGAAAGTGTTGGCAGAAGAATTGACACCGTCTGATTTTATTGTGAAGGCAGGTGAAGTAGACTGGAGGTGTGACTAGGCCTATTAGCTGGGACCAGCTTAATTGAACCAGGAGATCCTAGCGTGGGAATTCAAACTTGTTGTACAGTCACTGACTGACAGGGAATATACACCCACAGGGGAGGAGCTGTGATTTCCCTGAATGAGAATGATTTTAGGCGTAATGTAGGAGGAGCTTGATAAAAGTTATAAAGGGGTGAACTATAGGTCTGGTAAATGAGATCCTGTCGAGCACATGCCATCTGTTGGGCTTAACCTAAGCTTGAGACAGAACTTTTGGCATCGTGGTTTCATTTTTCCAGGTAAGATCGAAATTAGGTTCAAATCTATATTTTATGATAGAGATCTAACTGTCTTTTTGCTCAAGTGTGTGTCTTCATCACTTTGTAGTACTCCTAGGCGGACATTTCTTCATTCTCGTAGGGCACTGTCACATTGCTTTATTTCCTATTTGATAGTGTCATGAATGTTTTTTCGTGCACATGTGTTTCAATGTTGTAAAACCTAAATGTTGTTGTTGCCATTGAAATTTAATGAACTATCATGTTTTTGAAATCACAAGCGTGAAGATAACTTTGGCAATCTTTTCACGTGTGGTTAATGTGAATCTGTATTACATACAGCTAACACACTGAAATGTGTTTAACTCTCGGGAGGCTAATGCGGAGATTGATCCCGGAGAGTAAATCCACGAGATTTGTTATTTGATTCGCCCCAGAAATATTGTTAGCATTCTGGGCGCGTCGATTGTTCCAAGCATAGATTCCAGAACTGGTTCTGTCTGACTGATTGTCATTTTGAGTCTGTACGAGAGATGGCACCTGACGTAGAAGACTTGACTATCATTACAGGACGTGTAGAGGAAGGCAGAAGATGTAACAGTTGGAATGTGAGACATAAGCCCTTCCAAATTGGACAGGAGTGAATGTGAGCATGAGGGAGAGATGAAATGTTTTATTTAAATAAACATGCTTGATGTTAGTATAATATACATGCTTAGTGTACATCTAGAGCAGATACTACAAATATGCGCTTGTTTCTTCATTCTCCAGTTCCCACATTGGGCAGGGACTAGTAGGCATCCATTATTTGCCGACCGTCGAGTGTAACGACCTGCAGAAAGCAGTGAGGACGACAAACTGGAAAAGATAGGCAGGGTCTCAAGCCGAGAACTGTCCTGACGGGTTGTTTTATGTAGTTACCTTTATATGTCAAATTTCATCAACATCATCCCAACTCTACTAGCCTAAACAAGTTCATTTTATTTTAATTTCGATTTATTAAATAAATCTTTTTGATGTCGTAACAACATTAGTTGAGTAAATTGTGTACTTAGGTTCAAGTGTCTTTGTGCATATTAGTTTACTTCAGCTAACAAATATTTAAATCACTTGATGGGGGCTTTTAAGTAATGCCAGGAAAGGAGACCAGTCGCAGGGGTTAACTGAGCACCTGGATTATATCACAGTGGGTGTATCCAGAAATCTATCTATCCCTTCTCCTTCTCCTGTGGATACAAGTACAGCAACTTTCATTTCATGGAACGAGCCACTCGCTGTTTTCTTGGCTATCCAGGACTGTCTAGGATCAACATAGCTTAGATAATAGTCCAGTTTCTCACGTGGGTGGGCATTGTTAAGGATCAAACCCACACCCTCACTATATCAGTGTATTTACCCACGTGGGCGCGCGACAATTGGGGATCTCGTCCCGGCATAGAACCCACCGACAATTGGAGATCTCGTCTGGGAATTTATAACATCGAGCGACAATTGGGTATCTCGTCTCGGGGTTTATAACATCACGTAACAATTGTGTCGCTCTCTAGAATTAAAACCTGACACAAGTGGCGTCCCGCCAGCGATCAAACCCGGCAGACCCTAGACTAACGAATAAAAAGTTTAATTTCATAAATTTCATTTTAACTCTTCGTCCAGTTCTTAGACTAAAATCATACTTAGTAATTGGTAACTGGGAAGATTAGAATTATAATAACTGAAAAAGTATTTAATTGATGAAATCATATGAGTTAACTGTCTATCATTGAACATTTCATGAACATTGATTGTTTAATCTAAGTGCTTAGTTAGAGTTGATGAATTGATGATTTTTTTTTTTGCTTGCATATTTCATTTGATATAGATTGTAGAACATATTACATGCTGACATCATATCATTGAGATTAATAATTAGTGACTGAGTGTAACATCGCTTTGATCATTGATAGGCTTGTCTTTTTGCTGCTATAGTATTCTATAGGCTGTTATTCTGGTAGGCTGCTTTGCACCATCTACATCTTTGTGCGGCTGTCATAGTCTCCTCTGGTGCCAAGTTCACTGTACTTTGCTCTGACATATCCTTCTTATCCTGACTCGAGGGAGTATCATATTTATTTCTGGATAGACCTGATAGATAGAGAATGGACTTACGTACCGAGTACCAAAAAGATGTAAGGAAATTCGGGATAGCTGAGGGTAGAGTAGGGGCACAGTTAGAAACATATATTAAATGCCAGATGGATACTTTTGATTATATGGTTGCCCGTAATGCTGCAGAGAAAAAGCGCCAGTTGGAGATAGAAGAATATAATAGGCAGGAACAGCTTAGGAAAGAAGAGTATGAAAGAGAGGAACAGCTAAGGAAAGTAGAGTATGAAAGAGATATACAGCTTATAAGAGAAGAATTAGAAAGAGAGATAGAGTGTATTCAGGAAGGATTTGCTGAAAGGATGCGGCGTAAGAGTGAAGAAATTCATCGAAAACTGCTACTTGAGAGGACAGAAAAAGATAGGATAAAACAGCAAGCAGAAAACATTAGCGTTGAGGAAACTGCGAGTATATGCGAGGAAAAACCAATAACTCAGGCTGAAACTCAAGCAGATATGGTGGGGTCCCACTATCTAACCATTGAGGTGAGCACTCCTTGGCCAAACTCAACAGCTAAGGAAGAAAACATAAAGACTGGAGGACAGTATCTCACACCTCTTATTCCTACAGAGAAAAGAGGCAACAAGGAGAACTCTTCTTTAGGGACAACCAGATCTACATTGCCGGACCCCTTAACTTCCATTCTTAAGCCTAAAAGGAAAAGATGGAACAAGAAGCAGAAATCTTCTAAAGGGACCAGATCTACATTGCTGGAACCCCTTACTCCCATTACCTCAGACGAGATAAATGAGAGCGAACCTGACAGTAGTGACAAGCGTGATAACGGTTGTAACCGTAGACATAGCTGTTCGACTGACACACCAGACATTAATGAGGACGAGGGCAAAGACTTACCCAACTCCCATATCCCCTTTGGTCCCTTCAAACAAGAAGAGGAATTAAAGCAGACTGATGTAGGGAATAACGCTGAACCGGTGTCCCCTATTTCCTTGGATGCGGCCGCATGCCTAATGGAATGTGTTAGTTCTGACTTTGCACCCGAAGGAGTTGACTGCGATGGCGGCAACACACCTCCTGATTTGCTTTCACTGGACTTGGCATATGAAAGCCAGACCAATGTGAATATAGCAGATGAGGAGGAGAGTTCCCTGGACGTCTTGACGATCTTAGAGACTCGACATAAACAGGACAATTCTGCTAGGCCTGTGCACGTCGATAATGGACAGACAGAAGTGTTTGCCATTATCGAAGAAGAAAATACTTTTCGTGAGCAGGGAGACAACTTGTCTCTGCTGCCTTGTACAGCTGGGGCGACAGGGATACTTCTGATGAAGGACCCTGAAGCGGAACAAGCCGTGAATAGTAGGGAACCCCAACATTCTGGTCTTGTAGTACTCTTTGCTTCGAAGGAAGTGACAGGGGTATCTCAGCTGGTGGTGGAAACTTCATTGCGAAGAAATTCCACATTACAGTCTACAGGAAACCCTGAGTTTTTTACTGATTTGACTGTATACCCTGACTTGATTTCGTGCTCTGACTCTGGACTGATCTTTGTTAAAGACAATTCCACCCTGACAGTTTGGCAAGGTAAAGACAGAATGCACCGAAGAGGCAACAAATGGACACTCTTCAGAGAAATTGTTAGTGGTAAGTGGCACTCACTTCGTGGGATCACGATGAGTGAAGATATCCCTCGTTTTAAGAGGAGATTTGTAACAGATTTTTCAAGGATCTGTAGACGGAAGAAAAGAGGACCCAACCTGACTGCAACTAATCCTTTTAGTAGAACACTTCAGGCTCTCCCTAGGCAGATAGGGCGCGGCGAAGTGAGGAAACGCACAGAGGTTGTCAGTCAACGGCGCAGAGGAGTCCCGTTGACAAAGCATGGATCTTTGATTATCCGATGGAAGGAGGAACCTCCGGACAAAGGGACATTACCGAGCGACTGCTTGGAATACCCGCTCATTACCAGGATCAATGACAGTATTGAATTATCCTGGATGAAAGGACACGGAATGTCTGCAGATGAGTGCAGGACTTTCCACTGCCATAAAGAATACTGGAAACAGAAAACTTATGGGCAGTTATGCTAAGGAGGACTTGAAATTCTTGGAAGCCACAGAGCGTGCTGATGTGCGGTCAGGGTGACCGAACTTAAGGGAGAGGCTCTGTGACAATACGCTCGGTGACTCCAGAATGTTATTCCTTAACCTACTTTTATTTCTTTGTATTTTGAAAGTATACAGGAAAATAGGGATTTGGATACATTCTTTATTTTAAGTAGGCGAAATGAACAAGCATTTAATTCTCCTGGGATGTTGGCGATATCACACACTAAAACTTTTTCCCAGACGTTAAGTGTTAAGGTACAGAGATAAGACTGACCAAGCAGACTTACTGACTGGAGATTTGCACACCATCTGTTGGTGTCAGATATTTTATCTCTTAGCCAGACTTTTAGGAGCAGCTAACTCCGGCTAATTGTGTTTAATTCCCCCTGAGGTTACCTAACTCGACGGCAGGTCCGACGGTCACTATTGACACAGTGAGCGGAAAGTGTTGGCAGAAGAATTGACACCGTCTGATTTTATTGTGAAGGCAGGTGAAGTAGACTGGAGGTGTGACTAGGCCTATTAGCTGGGACCAGCTTAATTGAACCAGGAGATCCTAGCGTGGGAATTCAAACTTGTTGTACAGTCACTGACTGACAGGGAATATACACCCACAGGGGAGGAGCTGTGATATCCCTGAATGAGAATGATTTTAGGCGTAATGTAGGAGGAGCTTGATAAAAGTTATAAAGGGGTGAACTATAGGTCTGGTAAATGAGATCCTGTCGAGCACATGCCATCTGTTGGGCTTAACCTAAGCTTGAGACAGAACTTTTGGCATCGTGGTTTCATTTTTCCAGGTAAGATCGAAATTAGGTTTAAATCTATATTTTATGATAGAGATCTAACTGTCTTTTTACTCAAGTGTGTGTCTTCATCACTTTGTAGTACTCCTAGGCGGACATTTCTTCATTCTCGTAGGGCACTGTCACATTGCTTTATTTCCTATTTGATAGTGTCATGAATGTTTTTCGTGCACATGTGTTTCAATGTTGTAAAACCTAAATGTTGTTGTTGCCATTGAAATTTAATGAACTATCATGTTTTTGAAATCACAAGCGTGAAGATAACTTTGGCAATCTTTTCACGTGTGGTTAATGTGAATCTGTATTACATACAGCTAACACACTGAAATGTGTTTAACTCTCGGGAGGCTAATGCGGAGATTGATCCCGGAGAGTAAATCCACGAGATTTGTTATTTGATTCGCCCCAGAACTATTGTTAGCATTCTGGGCGCGTCGATTGTTCCAAGCATAGATTCCAGAACTGGTTCTGTCTGACTGATTGTCATTTTGAGTCTGTACGAGAGCTGGCACCTGACGTAGAAGACTTGACTATCATTACAGGACGTGTAGAGGAAGGCAGAAGATGTAACAGTTGGAATGTGAGACATAAGCCCTTCCAAATTGGACAGGAGTGAATGTGAGCATGAGGGAGAGATGAAATGTTTTATTTAAATAAACATGCTTGATGTTAGTATAATATACATGCTTAGTGTACATCTAGAGCAGATACTACAAATATGCGCTTGTTTCTTCATTCTCCAGTTCCCACATTGGGCAGGGACTAGTAGGCATCCATTATTTGCCGACCGTCGAGTGTAACGACCTGCAGAAAGCAGTGAGGACGACAAACTGGAAAAGATAGGCAGGGTCTCAAGCCGAGAACTGTCCAAAAGGTTGTTACTTTCCAATACCTTTATGATTTCATCAACATCATCCCAACTCTACTAGCCTAAACAAGTTCATTTTATTTTAATTTCGATTTATTAAATAAATCTTTTTGATGTCGTAACAACATTAGTTGAGTAAATTGTGTACTTAGGTTCAAGTGTCTTTGTGCATATTAGTTTACTTCAGCTAACAAATATTTAAATCACTTGATGGGGGCACTTTTAAGTAATGCCAGGAAAGGAGACCAGTCGCAGGGGTTAACTGAGCACCTGGATTATATCACAGTGGGTGTATCCAGAAATCTATCTATCCCTTCTCCTTCTCCTGTGGATACAAGTACATCAACTTTCATTTCATGGAACGAGCCACTCGCTGTTTTCTTGGCTATCCAGGACTGTCTAGGATCAACATAGCTTAGATAATAGTCCAGTTTCTCACGTGGGTGGGCATTGTTAAGGATTAAACCCACACCCTCACTATATCAGTGTATTTACATACGTGGGCGCGCGACACCTTGAAAGTCGGAATGCATCTTCTTGACAGGCGAGGAGTCAACGGTCTGCATGCAAATATGACAGATCTGTAAAGAGGATGTGGTATAAACAGGACTCAAGCTCCAGAACAAGCGTTAAGCCCAGATGTGGACTAAAAACCAGAACCTTTGCCCGGAGTGTGCAGGCTGTGAACGCTAAGAAGAAGATGTAGAACACAAGACCTTCAGGCCAGCACCCGAGTGTCTAGCCGTTACGTCACTACCGCTTTATTTTAACCCAGTAAACCAGTGGTTTTCAACCTTTTTTAGGTGCTCCAGCCCGTCTTTTTTTATTGTTTGGCAACACCCCCGCATGTCCACTGTTTAAGTGTCATTACAAATAGGGAGGCAAAAAAAAAAAAAAAAAACGCCGAGGGACTTTACTTAAAAGCTAAAAAACATTTACATAAATCAAAGTGTTAAATAACATTTGATCCCCGGGGATCTCCGTAAAACTCACTTGAGAACTAAACAATGCATCCATGAAACGAACCTCTCGAATTTTAGAGCGAAAGGCAAACAGCCAAACTACGCCAAGGGCACACACTCTGCTACAACTGAAGACAGTCCCAATCAGCTCTAAGAAAAATCTTGCACAAAGAATATTCATTACTCCATCCCGCCCGCACCTTTTCATGCAACTATTGCCAGATATGGTCAGTCACAATAGTACAGACACGAAAATTAATAAGCTAGGAAATGAGATGTCTTAGAAAAACCTGCAATAGGGACCAAAGAGATTGAATCACCAATAAGGTCACCAGACAAATGTCGGCTTAAAGCAAAAACTGAATTACGTCAAAAACATGAAAAAAATATGTGTGGGTTTTTTTTCTCACCGAGAGGGAATATCTTGTGAAGCCAAACAATATACAGTATGCATTAAAAACAGAGGTAGGTCGTAGACCTTAAGGTAGACTAAGGACCAAATGAAAAGACAACAGGAGAGATAATCTAGTAGTAGGTTTCTATAGTCGAGGCGATCAAAAGAGCACGAACGAGAACAGTGTATTCATATCGACAGGCGTATTGAGATGCAGATTTGTGTTGAATACTCTATAGAATCAAATGGACAGTACAAAACTACAAACAATCCATACACTGAAAGACTAATTCATCATTGAAGGGGAAACAGAGGCGGGTACTAATAGAAAGTCAACTCTTACTTGGCAACTGAAGAAGGGGACGGTGCACGTATGGCAATGTCCAGGACACAGAGCACGTGTGGCAATGTCAAGATTACAATAATGTCGGTTCTCGATTAATTCATAAAATCATTCGTTTATTCATTTGATAGTCGTAGCCGAGTCCTATTCACGTTTCCCACACCATGTACACATTTTCTCAGTCTGGTCTATGTTAGAGGGGTGTCTCCTTGTACTGTCATCTTCGAAAAGAGTCTCTCGTGAGACCCAGGCTAAGCTGGAGGGTAGGGAAGTTTGGGTTAGGGACAGTTATAGATATTCTAGGGTCGTTAAAAGCTGTGTTGTCGTGTAGTATAATCACGCGACATTGGCGCTGATGTAAATGAAGACAAGACAATGTTCCATCCCTCTGAGGAGAGAAACAAGCAGTTACAGGGAGCATAAGAATAGAACAATATCGCTGTTTACATACTTCCGGACCGTCGCGCAGGTAGCAGAAAGTGAAAATAATCTCGCAAGCGAACGTTAAGAGGACGAGAAAGGAGGAAAAGGTTACACCGTTCACAATAAGGAGAACATGTCTACCCCGCAACATAGAGAGCTCCAGCGACCTAAGGTGGCATGAAGGGCAAGGTATGCTACTCTAATCCTGGGCCTGGAAACGTGAAAAGCACCCTTACTTCTATTACTACCGCTGCTACTGCTACTACTAATACTACTTGTTAGTTTTTCTGGAGATAGTGTTCCATTATGCCATAGGCATGCCTAGGAATCATAAACCCAAGGCAATATCCATTATGGCCAGTGATGAAGTTCATAAGACGAAGCCTTGAGCAGTAATGTAGAGACCAGGAGTTTCCAGTGTACACCCCCATTATTCTCTTCAGATTTATCATAATGTGCTTGTTAACATTGAAGAGCTTGAGAGTTTTCCAACTGACAGAAAGGTCCGTAATTGTTGGCGGCGCGCAGTTTCAACCGTCATCTATTCAAATGTTTATCCAAAACTTGGTGCAAAAGTCTTGGAATATTAATCTATATATCTCATTTGGACATGAACTGAACAATGTTGCAACAGTCACCACGTAAACACTATAGATTATGTTTCCGACAACTGAAAATAAATTGACAGTAATAAGAAGTAATTTACTGAAATGTTATATAAAAAGACTAGACCAGTTGTTAACATAAATGATCTTTATAGACTGTTCCAGAAAGCAAACTGTCTTTACAGCCCTTTTTTAGATCCATTAAGTACAGGGATTTGTGATACTGAGGAGTTGGGTTTAGTTGAGTCAAGAATTGACATCACAGCACTCGGGGAATTCCCATGCATGCTCCGTCCTCATTTTCAGCAGCCAGCACAGAGTTCCAACACTGATGATACTGGTCACAATTTGGTTATGTGTCCGTCTTGCCTTTCCTCTGAGTGTAGTGAGTCGGCCAGACCCTTTGGTTACACTCAGGTTCCTCATTCTCTCCAAGCTATAATAATCGTGATTCTCTACTAATTCCGTTGCTTGTTACCAAAGGGCCTTGACCACATCTGCCTTGTCATGTATCAGTTTACCACCCAGTGGTGCAGATCCAGCCAATCTGTCTGCCTTGTCATGTATCAGTTTACCACCCAGTGGTGCAGATCCAGCCAATCTGTCTGCCTGTTCTGTAATCCTGAGGATTTAGGGTTTTATATCTAGTCAAAGAGTCATCGAGTGTGCAGTTTGCGCTATTACGTCAAGTAAAGTATATGCTAATGCTTTTAGAGAATCTATGGGTTGAGTGTTATTATCATCAAATAACGT
Organism: Candidula unifasciata; assembly: GCA_905116865.2. NCBI lineage: Eukaryota > Metazoa > Mollusca > Gastropoda > Stylommatophora > Geomitridae > Candidula > Candidula unifasciata. The sequence goes on from CAJHNH020002803.1 coordinate 93,089, forward strand.
TTTCTGTGGCGTCTTGTAAAGAAATGTATATGTAAAATAACGTAGTCGACCGTCTTCGGATCATATGAGCCTCAGACATATGTTAGACCCATAAAGTGATCAATCAGCACGGGATTCGAC
>CAJHNH020002803.1:93225-98225 GCA_905116865.2 Candidula unifasciata
TGGGCTTAGGCATTGCGAACGCGCTCCGTAAGGCATGTACTTGGTTCGATCCCAACTGCGGACGATTTGTCTTGCGTTTCGACAGTGATACTGAGAGCTGACCGTTGAGTAATCAGTAGTAAACAACTGAACGTAAAATTTACCTAGAGAACCACAACAGCCAATAAATGCCCGGTATGATTCTGCAACGTCTTGTAAAGGATACGCAACTAACTTAACTAGGGGGGGGGGGGGGGGGGGGTGTCAAAGACAAGAGAGCAAGAGGTGGTCAACGTTTTAAGTGGAAGGATAACACCAAGAGAAGGAGGGACAACAGTCTGAGAGAGTGTACAACCAGGTCAAGAGACAGAGCGTGTTGGAGTTTCATTGCAGCTACCGTGGAACAATAGGTGAAGAAAAGACGCTGCCCTTGGATAAGACACACGTTGAGAAAAAAAAAACGGAGAAATACGTAACTAGAATGTCTTTGCACCGGATCCCACAGGGGCAGAGAAATAAAGGAAGACCGAAAAAACTCATGCAAAAGGAAGCTAGTGAGTGAAGTTAAAAAGTTTGGGAGGACATGGGAAGAGCTGCATACGATAGCAAAGGATAGAACGACTTGGCGTGAGTTGGTTGAGGGCCTATGCTCTATTGTCTGTTAGAAAGGCAGAAGAAGAAGATAATGATGTCCAAGCCAGAGTTTTGTGTGTGTGTGTATGTGTGTGCGTGTGAGAGAGAGTGTGTGTGTGTGTTTATGTGTGTGTGTGCGTGTGTGTCAGAAATGACCTTGTGGTTCCCAGGTCCACCCAGCCTGAAAATGGGCACCAGTTAAAATCCTGGGGGAAAAAAGGCTGCCGGCATGATTTTGCCCGCATCACCCACCAAGTTCCGACAGGTCTTTCAAATATAGATCCGGCCCTATATGCCTGAAGGCGTGGAGAAGGATTATTTACCGCAGACCTGTCCAAAAACAACTAGTACATGGGTTCCCACTCATGGGTCGCGATGCTTAAATTGGATCGTGAAGCGTTTTCTGTGGGTCGCCGGACTATTGTGAGTAAGACAAATAGTAAAGGGGATAACAATCGCGTCCTGCACAGAAAAAATATGTTTTAGATATGTTTTCATTTCACCAAAAGAAGGCCTACTTTAATTTGTGGGGTCGAGAGTCTCCGTTGGGTGGTAGAAAGACAGAAGAAAAAGACTCCATTATTAATCCATGCCAATTTTCGTCTTTGTGTGTGTGTGTGTGTGTGTGTGTGTGTGTGTGTGTGTTAAATCATCCTGTTTTTTTCATTAACATTTTTGCTTGATATTCCCCCGCAAAGTCAATATTCGTCTCTCCTCCGACGTGGCTGTCGAGTCCTCATACAAAGATTTAAAAAAAAATGAGATGATGGGTCGGTTCCAGTTGCTTAAATTAAAGAATGTCTGTACAGTTGACCAGGTTTTAACAAGAAATGTGCCCGGCTCGCTAGCGTTGTTGGCTAAACCGGATTGCGCGGTGACCAGGTGACCAACGCCTTGTGGTGCGGGTTCACGCCCAGGGGTAGGCAGAAAAGCCACATTTCTCCCAGACTAAGGGAATTAATCATGGAATCAAGGCCGAGGGTTTGCGATATCCACAATACCGAGCCTAACGGTTAACAATTCATGGCTTCTGGCGATGTGTTTGGATACTTTAAAAAAAAAATATTCTATACATTCTTTTCAAACGGGTGCTGCTGAATCATCTGGAAGTGCTGAAACAACATCCGGATGAGTAAATCTCTGTCACAATGATAAAGCCATAGTAAGTACAGTTGCTAACATGTTATTAAAATGCATTTGCAGTGATTTACGAAATCGATTTAGAGTGAAATGTTGTTGTCAAAGAACAGATTTTCAAAATTTACGTCTAGGAACGGGCTAACATATTTTTAGTTCATTTAATGGGTCTCTGTGGCGAAGTGGTCAGACTGTTTGCCTTGCGCCCTGGAGGTGGAGGATTTATTGCACGGCAGCGCGGTTCGGTTCACGACTGCAATTTTTACTGAGATCCCTGGAGATCGTTATCAGAGCTACAGAGATAGACTGAACCATACGGGATAAAACCCTGCGCAATCAAGTCGATCCCCCCACCTTTGCTTTGAACATAACATGCTTTATTGATTAAATACAACAGCTGTGTGAAAGATGAGTTTGGAAGGGCCAAATGTAAGACAGGCCTGCGTGCCTAATTTGTAACCCTATGAAAAAAAAGTTCGTTCGTTCGTTCGTTGCTTTAATTAATTCCGTTAAAAATAAAAAACCTTGTTTGACATTCGTCTTTTTTTTCATAGAGTCCGCCAACACGAACAGAATAGGGACGGCTATTGGAGTTTTACTTGACAACTGACACAGTGAGGAGGAAGACCGCGCAGAAATAGAATAAAGATGTCATAGAGCGCCAAAATTGCTGATTTAGACAACTTATTTCAGGCGAACGGAAGAAGAAGAAGAAGAATGGACTGCCTTGAGATGGGAAAATTACTTAATGCATTAGAAAAGGCCAACAGAGAAGCACACAAAGGACCCGAATATCTTCCAAAACATTTTAGTAAGTTAACAGGAGGAAGTAAAATAACAAGTAAATAATCCTTTTCAAAGCTTTCAGGCGTATTGGGCAGACAAGGCTAGAGCTATATTCTATAAAACAATCTGCACTTAGTGACTGATGTGGTGAGTATCATGTCGGCCGCTGAATTTGATCGCTGAGCCACCATCCTCAGCACCTCTTACCACCACTTTATACATTCTCTAGGTGAACGGTTCTCAGACTGGGTGCCATGGCAATAATCATTAATTTTTCACAATCTGCTTGAGATCAGCGAAGATCACAACGGCTCACTCTATAAAACATCGGTCTAGCCCTATGGGCCGATACGCCTAAACGTATGGAAACAGTCCGTTTGCTTTACTTAACCTGTATGAGACTGTTAGACCAGCTGAAAACTATGAGTGGACACACTCGCTGGCTCTGCACAACTTGGTGGAATACTGATACATGATAAGGCAGACGTGGTTAGTGCCTTGTGGGAGAGCATTTACAGTTCGGGGGAGCAGATGGATCACCAGTCTGGTGAGATTGATGCAGCGGGGAGTGACGAGAGGTTCTGGCAGATGCTCGAGGCTTAGAGGAAAGGCAAGACGGACGTTTAATCAGAATGCTACTGGCACCATTAGTATTGGAACTCTTCGCTGGCTGCTGAAGATGGGGACGGAGCGCTTATGGAAAAGCCCCGAGTGCTGTGATGTCGGTTCCTGAATCAAATCAAATGAAATCAAAACCATGACCTGGTAACAACTGTCACAGACAGTCAAACTGATAAAACAGAACAAGGGGAAGACCATTCACAAATTAAACGACGGCATTAAAAAAACAATCTTAAATAAACGAAGCTCGCCTTATATAAATATCGTTCTTTTTCTTCTTCTTTTTCAAGTTTGTGAGCCCTCAAGGTTCATTGCTGCAGATATCACCCGCATTCATTCATCTCTTTGGTGAGGCATCTCTTTCCAGGTTGTCACACAAGTGATGGGGGAAAAAAAAACACTAAACAATAAAAAACACAGACAGTTAAAAAGAAAAATTAAGATTTATCGAAAGAAACTAACTCACGGAGTGAACTCTTTGACCACATCAGGAAGAGGAATTCTACATTCTTTTGTCATGTAATGAGAATGAGAAAATTAGAGTTCATAGTGACAGTAGGAAAGTTGGAGAGGAGGAGAGGCAGATGGAGACCGACAGAGAGGGGGGACTGACGGTCTGACGTCCCGGCGTGGAAGATCATCATGTGTCAGAGCTGACTGAAAGTACAGGAGACTGGAGGTTTTAGATAGACATGACCACCAACACCGCAGGGCATGGACTTTAGGAAGGAGACATAAAGTGTTTGTAGGTCTGTCTGGATACTATCTCTCCATCGTCTTCTTGGTCTGCCGTGTAGTCTACAACCACTCAACTCCCTTGTGCACACAGTGTTGACCTCTTTGTCATCTGACATTCCCTCATTATGCCCCCGCCCTTTCATCCTATTAATCCTTTGATGTCAGTGATCAATGGTAATTTAAACAGATGATGAATTTTAAACAGATGATGAATTTTAAACAGATGATGAATTTCGTTGTCTCTTCTGGCTCTCCATGTCCGCTGTTTGCATATTTGAGGCAATAAAAAACACTGGCATGCATTAGCATGGCTTGGTACTGACAAGTTTACAGACGTATGCATTCTTAGTGACTAGATGACAATTTTTTAAATAATCTTAGCTGGATTTATCAGGCAATAATAGATTGCTACACTAAGCACTCACGAATAGCTGCCCTAAACTTCATCTTTGTGCCAGGTGATGCAGGTGTTCAAGGGAACGAGTGTGCAGACTTTCTTGCTGACACTGAGGTTGCTATAGCTGGTCCAGTACTGGACAGAAGTGATGTTATCAATGCCACCCGCTGCACTTACGGTACAGAGGAGCACGCCAAATGACATGACTCGGTATCCGTGTCTAGACTGATGGACATGGGGGTGAAGCCTGGAGCTGCAAGAAAGGAACATTTCACTAAAGGGACAAGACGTTTTATTAACCAACACAGAACAGGCGTCATCAGTCGCTTTACACTTGTGTAGCTTTTAAGAAGGAGACAGGTGCACCTATGGATCTGTCCACGAGTGCTGTGATAATAATCCTTTCTAATCACTAATCACAAAGGTTTAACATAAGACTTCAAAAATATGTAATCAGGCGTCATATTTTTTAGCTGTGCACCTAATTTCAGAGCCATATAAAACAGCTGGTCTTATATCATCTTGTTATATATTTAGATCAGCGTGTTACTAGACAAATACTTTAACTTTAGCAGACGTTATAAGAAAGATTGTATTCTAGAATGTTTTTCCTTTTTTAGTATGTTACAACGCATTAAAAAAAAAACATTAAAAATATCTAAAAATACCCCCCCTCCCCCCCTCTTTCCCACACCGCACACTCACCCAA
>CAJHNH020002803.1:103225-123868 GCA_905116865.2 Candidula unifasciata
GTTATCTTGACATAGCCTTTGTTGACTAAAATATCTCGCCTTTAGGCTTTGGTGACAAATATTGTGTCGCTTGGGTAATGGAGACACAGTCAAGCCATTGTTGAGGGAGAGTGTTTTACTCTGCTAGCGTTTTTGTATTAAATTTTCCTTTTTCTTCTTTCTCTGAATATCATCATTACATGTTTTTTCTTTTACTGCCCCCTTTCCAAATTCTTCTTCCTTTTTACTCCGATCATCATGATCTTCTTCTTCTTCTTCTTCTTCTTCTTCTTCTTCTTCTTCTTCTTCTTCTTCTTCTTCTTCTTCTTCTTCTTCTTCTTCTTCTTCTTCTTCTTCTTCTTCTTCTTCTTCCTCTTTCTCTTCTTCTACCACTTCTTCTCTGAATATCACCATTATCTGTTTCTTCTTTTTCTGCTCCCTTTCAAAATTCTTCTACTTCTTCTTCCTCTTTACTCTGATCATCACGGTCATCATCATCATCTTCTTCTTCTTCTTCTTCTTCTTCTTCTTCTTCTTCTTCTTCTTCTTCTTCTTCTCTTTCTTCTTCTTCTTCTTTCTTCTTCTTCTTCTTCTTCTTCTTCTTCTTCTTTCTTCTCCTTCCTCGTTTTTTCCTCTTTTTTTCCCTCTTCTCTTTTCTCTTCTTCTACCACTTCCTTAACAAGTTATACTTTTACTATCGACATCACTTAGACCTACATATCTATCAATTTCCCTTATCTGTCTTTTTATGTCTTTTGCTTTCATCCTCTTTAATAATCCATGTATTAAATTGTTCTTTTTTGCGTGTTTCTATTGCAGATTCTCAAGCCGTGTAAAGAATATCCCTGTTTACAGTCAGACTATGAAGACAACCAAGAATCTGGTGGTCAGCTTCTGCATCCTTGTGGTTGTCTTCAGTGTGTTCTCCTTGGGACAAACATGGCGTCCCCAGGGAAGATTCGGGAAAAGATTAAGCCCAGGTTAGAACACAATTAGAGAGATAGATAGATAGAGAGAGAGAGAGAGAGAGAGAGAGAGAGAGAGAGAGAGAGAGAAATAGACAGACATACACACACACATATATATATATAAATATATATATATTCGGAGAGAGACAGGAAGACTCTAAGAGAGACACAGAAATCCAAGATAGAGTAATGAAGAGAGAGAGAGAGAGAGAGAGAGAGAGAGAGAGAGAGAGAGAGAGAGAGAAAACGAACAAAGGAACAAAAGAACTTTTCTCTCCCAATGCTCTACGTAAGTGATTCTATGAAAATATTAAATTCCCTCTATTCTGCGCAGCACCAGTTAATGAAACTGTTTATTAGTAACTACCGTTGTTTTCCCCTCCCGACAACAGTACTGATTTGATATAAGAATAAAAAATTTTATGTTATGTTTAGAATTAATTGTAACTTCTTTTGACTTCCTAGTGCTATGAAAGCTCCTCTTTGCCTTTTATATTCGCATTTCAATATCTCTGTTATTTCATCTATCTTTACATTACTGCCCAAATATGTCTCTGGCTCCACGTCTTGAAGTGGGATACCATTAAAAGACGGGGCTGTGTGGTCTCTAGGCATGGTATCCGCCTTGAGTGTTGGAGGTCCCGGGTTCAAATCCTGATGAAGGCTGGGATTTTTTCACGTGCGCAACAATGCACACGGGCGTCCGATCTCACTACCCAGATACCATGGAGAATAACTAGAAGCTCAAGTCCATTTGAAAAAATCCCAGCTCTCACCGGGAATTTAACCAGGAGCCTCCAGCACTCAAGGCGGAGCATGTGATGCCCGCCTGAGGATCGGAATATCGTGGGTTCGGGTCCTGGGCGAAACCGGACTGTTTTGTCAAAAATGACCTTAGCTCCCAGGTCGACCCAGCTTTGAGTCGGTGCCAGGTAAAGTCCCGAGAAATATAAGCAGCCGAAATGATGCCTACGACATCACCCAACAAGTGCCAATAGGTCTGTAAGATGTAGTTCTAGACCAAAGATTCGGACTTGCACCTTCCGAATGAGAGCATACCATTTCTAATTGTCTGGCAATACTATGCTCGAATACCGTCTTATTTACTGATGTGGGTTCTGTGCCGCACTGAGAGGAAAACAAACAACAAACCCACTGCCTTCTCAACAAGAGAGTCGTAAGAATCGATTAACAGGAGGTTCCTTCAAGGTCGCAGCACATTTGTTTGCTGGACCTGGGGCAAAGTAATCAGCAGTTCTGCACAATGGTTTCAGTAGTATGACGAAACAAGCCTTTTTTTTTTTTTTCAACCAAGTTTCTGCTGAAGAAAAAGAAAATTATCAGTAATTTCTAAGTACCCCGATATTAAGTTTGTTCATCAACTTTATTCTGTGCATTTTCTCCTTGTATCGAAAGCTTTAAGTGTGAAATTGCAAGCTGATCGTGAACACATAAAGATAGGACAGTTGGGTGGTGGGAGGAAAGGGGCGAAGGTTGTGAAGACTTCATTAATGTCCGATGCTCCCTTGGGACACACACGCCAGAAAAAGACATTCTAGTTGAATCAGAAACGCGAACTTAAAACAACAATTGCATAATGACCACTAGAGAATAGGACTGAGAGCAGAAGTGAGTGACACTGGTGACAAATTACGACAGAGATAGAAGAAAGGCCTAAGGACAAATTGTCATCAGGAACTGGGTTAAAGTTTAGGAAACATTCAGAAAGGAGATGGTTTGAGTGAGACAATTCATGCTGTTAATTAATCTCCACAAAGCTTCGGTTAAAAATTAATTAATTACGGAAAAAAACCTGGAAAAAATAAGTGTTCTATACTTGAAAATTATTTTAGAAAAACAAAATATAATTATGTAGGAGTTAAGGGAAGTTCAAAGACCAGTCTTCCTGCCGTGCCGTTAAACGTTACATGCGGCTTGCTGACCAGTCATTTATTCATTTTATCCCGATTAACCCTTTCAATCCCCGTGTGGCGCTCCAGAGTCCTTTTACAGAGAAACAAGAATAGACCCACTGCCTACCCAAAATCATAACGTAAGAGTCGACTAACTGAGAGCTTCCTTCGAAGTCGGAGTACATCTGCCTGAGCGGCAAGGAACCAACAGTCTGCATACAAATAAGTCAGAAATGTAAAACGAATGCACATGCAACATTTGGGTTCTGGAACAGGACTGCCATCCAGAAGTGGATGAACAACCAGAACTATCCGCTAGAGTTTACAGCGAAGAAGAAGAAGGGGAAGAAGAACCCTTTAGATATAATGAATGGAATCCGGTGCAGCAATTGTGCCATCTCTTAACATCATCAACCAGCAAGTCCTTTACAGAACGTCGCTCTCTTCAGGCCTGAAAGTATCCCTTTCAATAGCCAGCTCTCCAACCCCATGTGCTTTTATTTCCAGCGCATCATCAATGTGCTGAATCTATCCTTGCGGAGGTCGACTCCATCCTCGCAGAGATCGACCCCATCCTCGCGGAGATCGACCCCATCCTCGCGGAGATCGACCCCATCCTCGCGGAGATCGACCCCATCCTCGCGGAGATCGACTCCTGCCTCGCGGAGATCGACCCCATCCTCGCGGAGATCGACCCCATCCTCGCGGAGGTCGACCCCATCCTCGCGGAGATCGACCCCATCCTCGCGGAGATCGACACCTGCCTCGCGGAGATCGACCCCATCCTCGCGGAGATCGACCCCATCCTCGCGGAGATCGACCCCATCCTCGCAGAGATCGACCCCATCCTCGCGGAGATCGACCCCATCCTCGCGGAGATCGACCCCATCCTCGCAGAGATCGACCCCATCCTCGCGGAGATCGACCCCATCCTCGCGGAGATCGACCCCATCCTCGCGGAGATCGACCCCATCCTCGCGGAGATCGACCCCATCCTCGCGGAGATCGACTCCTGCCTCGCGGAGATCGACTCCTGCCTCGCGGAGATCGACTCCATCCTCGCGGAGATCGACTCCTGCCTCGCGAAGATCGACTCCTGCCTCGCCTTCCACAAACTGCACCCGCCATCGCCGTCGTTTCCAAGCCAACATTACGTACAATGTGGCCCAAATACTTCAACTTTGGGGACAGGATGCTGTTTAAGAGCCAGTTCTCCTGGATGTCTAACTCGTGTAGAATGTCCATGTTTTTCCTCTTCTTTGATCCATAGTATTCTGAGATTTTTTTTTCTGTAACATTTAAATTCAAAGGCTTCAATCGTTGTCCCCAGTGAGTTGTCCCCAGTGAGTTGTCCCCAGTGAGTTGTCCCCAGTGAGATGTCCCCAGTGAGTTGTCCCCAGTGAGTTGTCCCCAGTGAGTTGTCCTCAGTGAGTTGTCCCCAGTGAGTTGTCCCCAGTGAGTTGTCCCCAGTGAGTTGTCCCAGGAAAAATGCATGATCTCAAGATTTTTACTTTGACTAACTTGCAGGTGCTTTGCCATAGGTTCTTCATGCTGTCTAATCTCTGCATTCAACCTTCGTGTAATGGCTTTTCTCAGACGTCTGGTTATTCTGGTTTATTTAGCCCATTTGTTTCCCCTTGCAGTACCTCCTGAGAGCTGGCCTACAGTTCAATACCTTCTCCTTTTAATTAAAAAGATATAAAAATCAAATAAAAAATAGATCAGCGAGCTTCACGGTATAACAAACACAAATAAAACGTGAACGTTGCGACTATAGAGCCTTCATCAGCACGTACATAAATCAAACAAAACAACACTAATACACAAAATCAATAAACTGAGCACAAATCATGGTCTGAAGAGAATGGTGAAGTGAAGAGTGACTGGAGACTCCGGTCGACGTAAAAAAAAATGCGTAAAGAGACTTAGCCTCCCTACCCCCCCCCCCCCCCCCCACCCCCCCCCCCCCCCCCCCAACCATATATAATAGCTCTTTTTAAGTATAAACTATTTATTTGATGATTTTTGACATTTATATTTTTTTTCTTTAAGACATATTTATAGTCAAAAAGAATATAACATTGATAATAATTATTGTGAATACTATTATTATTACGCATATAGGAAAGTCTAAGTTCCAGACAACCCCCTTATCTCCCAAGGGTCTCTAGAAAGCTGTAAGGAGTGCTCTGGTCTACCGTTTTACAGATCTGTATTATTGTTGTGCATACTGCAGGGCAGAGAACTGTTCATTCCCATACTTCAGGGCAGACAACTGATCACCCCCATACTGCAGGGCAGATAACTGTTCATTCCCATACTTCAGGGCAGATAACTGATCACCCCCATACTGCAGGGCAGATAACTGTTCACCCCCATACTGCAGGGCAGATAACTGTTCACCCCCATACTTCAGGGCAGAGAACTGTTCACTTCCATACTGCAGGGCAGATAACTGATCACTTCCATACTGCAGGGCAGATAACTGTTCACCCCCATACTGCAGGGCAGATAACTGTTCACCCCCATACCGCTGGGCAGATAACTGTTCACCCCCATACTGCTGGGCAGATAACTGTTCACCCCCATACTGCAGGGCAGATAACTGTTCACCCCCATACTGCAGGGCAGATAACTGTTCACCCCCATACTGCAGGGCAGATAACTATTCACCCCCATACTGCTGGGCAGATAACTGTTCACCCCATACTGCTGGGCAGATAACTGTTCACCCCCATACTGCAGGGCAGATAACTGTTCACCCCCATACTGCAGGGCAGATAACTATTCACCCCCATACTGCAGGGCAGATATATGTTCACCCCCATACTGCAGGGCAGATAACTGTTCACCCCCATACTGCTGGGCAGATAACTGTTCACCCCTATACTGCTGGGCAGATAACTGTTCACCCCCATACTGCAAGGCAGATAACTGTTCACCCCATACTGCTAGGCAGATAACTGTTCACCCCTATACTGCTAGTCAGATAACTGTTCACCCCTATACTGCTAGGCAGATAACTGTTCACCCCTATACTGCTGGGCAGATAACTGTTCACCCCTATACTGCTGGGCAGATAACTGTTCACCCCTATACTGCTAGGCAGGTAACTGTTCACCCCTATACTGCTAGGCAGATAACTGTTCACCCCATACTGCTAGGCAGATAACTGTTCACCCCTATACTGCTAGGCTGATAACTGTTCACCCCTATACTGCTGGGCAGATAACTGTTCACCCCCATACTGCTGGGCAGATAACTGTTCACCATCATACTGCTGGGCAGATAACTGTTCACCCCCATACTGCTGGGCAGATAACTGTTCACCCCCATACTGCTGGGCAGATAACTGTTCCCTCCATACTGCTGGGCAAATAACTGTCCCCTCCATACTGCTGGGCAAATAACTGTTCCCTCCATACTGCTGGGCAGATAACTGTTCCCTCCATACTGCTGGGCAGATAACTGTTCCCTCCATACTGCTGGGCAGATAACTGTTCCCTCCATACTGCTGGGCAGATAACTGTTCACCCCCATACTGCTGGGCAGATAACTGTTCCCTCCATACTGCTGGGCAGATAACTGTTCACCCCATACTGCTGGGCAGATAACTGTTCCCTCCATACTGCTGGGCAGATAACTGTTCCCTCCATACTGCTGGGCAGATAACTGTTCCCTCCATACTGCTGGGCAGATAACTGTTCCCTCCATACTGCTGGGCAGATAACTGTTCACCCTCATACTGCTGGGCAGATAACTGTTCACCCCCATACTGCTGGGCAGATTTCTGTTCACCCCCATACCGCTGGGCAGATAACTGTTCCCTCCATACTGCTGGGCAGATAACTGTTCCCTCCATACTGCTGGGCAGATAACTGTTCCCTCCATACTGCTGGGCAGATAACTGTTCCCTCCATACTGCTGGGCAGATAACTGTTCCCTCCATACTGCTGGGCAGATAACTGTTGCCTCCATACTGCTGGGCAGATAACTGTTCCCTCCATACTGCTTAAACGCAACAAGAACAACAACTAAAAAAAGAAAGGGGGGGGGGAGTTTATGAAGATGACGATGCTGGTAGGGATAATAATGCTGCTGCAAATGATGATCATAATGAAGAGATGATGATGACGATCATGACGATGATCATAATAGCGTTAATAATGATTTTAGTGATAATGACAATGGTGATACTGACGATGAGGATAATGGGGAGGGCGATAATTGTGTGCACAACTAAGAAAAAATTTAGTTAACATTCACACATAAATTGCTTTGAACGGAATGCAAGACTGCACTTAAATATGGAAAGAGGTTGAAGCACAGTTCAAACAGCTGATTGGCACAGTGCTACATACTGCTTACAACCTTTGCGCTCCGCACATCCACATCTGTTTACATGCCACTCCCTAAAGTACTGCTCCCTGTCATGCCAACCATAGATGATAGAAGCTGGGAGTTCTGGTCTCTGGGTATGGGTGGGCATAAACGTGTTTGTTGAATGGGGGACACAGTAGAACGAAGTCAGTACGGCTTTCAGTTGAACTACTTCTAGAATGACGATGGAGACAGCAGCTGTCAGAGGGGCACACTTGCATTGCTGACAGAGCAGAAAGCAACTTACGTTTCTTTAGTGAATAATTATAAAATATAGTAAGAGAAAAGGGTGATAAGGAACGAAGAAAATACATAAATTAGTGAAAATAGTAATAATACAAATAGTTGTAATAATACAGAAGGCGTAGGAAGAACAATAATCTTAATAGTTCTAGACATATTACCTTGCGTTGGTTTTGGACAGTGGTATCAAGAAAGCCGACCGTCCAGAGGCAATGGCAAACTACTGGACGTAGATTTGCCCAGTAAAACCACACAACAGCCAGGGGCTGTTAGGGTTGGTTCTGAAACGTCCTGCAAAGGATACGCAACTAACCTCTAGACATAATAGCATTATTGACATCAATAGTTTATGTCTTTGGGGTCAAGCGGGGAAAAATGTTTAACATACCTTTTATCAGAATAATTTTTTTTTTTCTATGATTATCATCAACCAGTGCCTTGTTGGGTTGTGTAGGCGTTCATGTATCTCCGCAAGTCTCGGTCTTTGGTGCTCTGGATCAATTCCACTGATGGTATTCCTCCACGCCACTGTCTGAAGCCATAGACCATCACTTTTCGTGATTTACCTCCACCTCTTCTACCAGTGATATTTCCAGTCGTCTCGTTATGTTCCAGTGCTACTTTTCTCATCATATGACCAAAGAACATTTTTTTGTCTCCTTCTAATTGTTGTAATAATGTTTTACTTTTATTAGCTATTTCCAAGCAATCATTGTTAGTTGTTCTTGCAGTCCTAGGTATTCGCAACATTCTTCTCAAGAAGTTGCCTCCAAAATCTTCCTAATTTTTTTGTTCGTATCAGTTCACTAAATTATTTTTAATTCTACACCAGAACACTGTTTTTTTTTTTCCACAGGGAGCAAGCCCCCTTCCAACTTTGCTAGTTAATATGATAATTACCAGCGACATATTGCATTTGCTATAAGAATATTAACGCTAGCTAATCAATAATTCAGTCTTCTTCTTCTTCTTCTTCTTCTTCTACTTCTTCTTCTTCTTATTCTTTTTCTTCTTCTTCTTCTTCTTCTTCTTCTTCTTCTTCTTCTTCTTCTTCTTCTTCTTCTTCTTCTTCTTCTGCTTCTTCTTCTTCTTCTTCTTCTTCTTCTTCTTCTTCTTCTTCTTCTTCTTCTTCTTCTTCTTCTTCTTCTTCTTCTTCTTCTTCTTCTTCTTCTTCTTCTTCTTCTTCTTCTGCTTCTTCTGCTTCTTCTGCTTCTTCTTCTTCTTCTTCTTCTTCTTTTTCTTCTTCTTCTTCTTCTTCTTCTTCTTTACATAGGGTCCTGCTTCGTACTCTTCTGGCTGCTTCAACCAAATACTCATCGATTTTGGAAGCAACGTATTAGGCAGCGTGCTAAGAATAAGAGAACTGGGAGTCAAGATCGGCACAGTCAAGCATGAGAAGCACACCGGATGCACACGAAGTCTGATTAACCATTGGAGGACTGGCCTTATATGATGAATATGTTGACAGGGGAATCTGAGCGCCTATGGATGTGTCTGGAGTGCTGTGAGGGCAATCTAACTCACAACTCCTAGAGGCATCGTGGTGCTGTAGTGTTTCTCTGATGTTATGTTCCCATCTTGCTTTTTAGTCTACCTCTTGCTCTACGTCCAACTCCTCTTTTCGTATATGGCTTGTGCGGTAATGATTCAGTTATGTTGAGAAATGAACCATCAGTTAGATTGGCTGTTTCTGCAACACTTGATAGTAAAATGCATAACAAGCTAAATCTCGTAAGGAACTTTAGGAGTGAGTAAACAAAACAAAGACATGAATAGATCATCACGGTCTAAACAGAATGGCGCATTCAGGAGTAAATGGGTAATCTGGCTGGGGCGAGACGAATATACAATCAGACACCTACCGGTACCATTAAAATTGGAACGCTACGCTTGCTGCTGAAGATAGGGTTGGAGCGTTTATGGCTATGTCCCGAGTACTATGACGTCAGTTCTTAACTGATAACCCATAGCTCATTTCTGCTTTTATCTTTTGCATCCAGCAGACAATGTCCAGGTTCCGGATTTCAGGTTATCCTTGACGAGTGAGATCCCGGTTGAAGCGTTTTTCTCCAAAGAAGACTTCTCACAATTCAAGTCCATACCTCGGCTATGCTCAGTATCTGGAATCAAAGGATATCCGCTTTGTGACTTGTAAGTAACATGCCCGTGTTTCTTTTATTGTTGTTGTTCGTCCATCGCCAGTGATGAAGACCACTTTTCATTAAGATTGGATTAAAGCTTAGTTTAGTTTGTAAAACGGATCAACATTATGGCACTAGGGTAGTAAACCATAAGTGCTCCGCTCTACTTTTAACTTAAGCTTGAGTCCGAAGAGCCTAGGATACTTTTCACGTGGACTTCTAGTATTTTTACCGGGTCTGTATGCGATAAGATCTGATTCCCGTGTGTATTGTTGCGCACGTTAAAAATTACTTCGCAGTTGGAAATAAAATAAAAAGAGTAGCCTAATCGCGCTGCCCGGGCAAAATTTGGATTTTAAAATCTACCTAAAGTATTTCAGGATTCCTATCGGTGCAACAGAGTTAATGCACTGCGCTAACAATCCTCGGACTCAGGCTTTAGTTCGAAGTAGAACGGAGCACCGATGGGTTACTGTCCTTGTTCCATAATGTTGATCCGTTATATAGACTGACAATAATTATGATGATGGTAACGATTACCTCCCCCTTCCCAAGTCCGGCTCTCTAGCGTAGTTGGCTAAACTGGATTACGCGGTGACCAGGTGACGAACTCCTTGTGCTCCGGGTTCACTCCCGGGGTAGGCAGAAAAGCCACATTTTCTCCCAGATTTACGGTATTTATAAAGGAATCAAGGCCGAAAGATTGCGATATCCATAATACCGAGCCAAAGGGTTAACAACTCATGACTTCTGGATACTAAAAAAAAAAAAAAAAACTCCCCCTTCCTAAGATTGATGTCCTCGAGCAATTTGATACTATTAGCATGAAAATCTGCCACATGGCTTCTCTTAAACACATCGGGTCGAGGCGGGTCGAGGGTGGGCGGGTCGAGGCGGGTCGAGGGTCGGCGGCTCGAGGCAGGCTTGTTACGCAGACGGTGCTTTGAGTTATTGTAAAACTCTCCTGTGTGTGCAGTTAACTTCATTTTCTTCCTAGGGCATACAGGCGTTGTTGGTAATGAAAGAGCTGACAGACATGCAGGTGCTGCATTAATTGAAAATGGCGGCCCATGATTCACACATACATTGTCATTGTTCTTAGAGATATAGAATGTTTTTACAATTTTGGAAGCAACGTGTCCAAATCACTGCTAAGAATAAGAGAATTGGGAGTAAAGATCGGCACAGCCAAGCGCGAGAAGCACACCGGATGCACACGCAGTCTTGTTTACCAACATTGGACTAGCACTATTAACTGCATGACGGTGATGTATAGGTTGAGAGGGGAATCCGAGCGCCTATGAATGTGTCTTGGAGTGCTGTCAAGATAATCTAACTCTTAAACACAGCCTCAGAGATACTGTTGTCATGACAATCTGCTACGTGGCTTCTCTTAGACACAACCGCAGAGATACCAACATAACCAGAATTATTAAACATGACAAACTGTCACGTATTCATTTCACTAAAACATGACACGGACAACTCTTTCAAGCTTACCAAATCAGCTGCCACAACGTTGGATATGTTTGTATCCATTTCATGACATTCTTGTATGAGATGTTCCTGATATAACCGTTAGAGCTTTTCTCTGGGCACCGTAAAGTGAATTCCATTATAGATACTGTCATGTAGAAATATCATGTTGAGATGTGAAGCCTAGTTAGTAATCCCTGTTGGTTCTGCAAATATACATATCTGATGTATGTTATCAGTTTTAACATAGGGATGTGTATCATTGAAACTCACTTCTTCTTCTTCTTCTTCTTCTTCTTCTTCTTCTTTCTTCTTCTTCTTCTTCTTCTTCTTCTTCTTCTTCTTCTTCTTCTTCTTCTTCTTCTTCTTCTTCTTCTTCTTCTTCTTCTTCTTCTTCTTCTTCTTCTTCTTCTCTTCCACCTTGTACCTCATCGAAGTGTCGGGGGGAGATGTGATGTACGTTGATGAGCTCTGCCAAGAGCACTATTAAGACTGATGTTCATTTCTGTAAGGCTGTTCTTAATGCCATCACTCCATATTTTCCGAGGTCTTCCACTCGCTCTATACCCGTTGTAACGTTTTAGTGTGGCTCGCTGTGGCAGATAGTACCAGGGCATTCTTGTTAGGTGTCCAAACCACTTTATTTGTTGTTCTTTGATGACCTGTAAGACTGGCTTTATTCCTAGCATTCGTCTGATTTCGTGATTTTGTATTCTGTCTTTCCTTGAAACTCCTGCAGCTCTTCTAAGGCATTTCATCTCTGTTGTAACAATTTTACGTTCATTGGAGGATGAAAGTGTCCACGTTTGGCATTGATAGCATATTGTTGGCCAAAAAATAGTTCTGATAAGATTCACTTTAGTACTCCGAGGTATCTGCTTGTGTGTTAACAGGGGAGATAGTTGCCCCATTACTTGATTAGCTTTGGCACATGTGGAGTTAATTTCTCACTTCTTCAAATACAAATATCTGAAGTATTTTGTCAGTGGCAACTCAGCGTTGGGAGTCATTAACTATTACTCAAGTCTTCAAATACAAATATCTGATGTATATTATAAATGGCAACTCAGCGTTGGGAGTCATTGTCTGTTACTCAAATCTTCAAATACAAATATCTTATGTATGTATATTATCAGTAGCAACTTAGCGTTGGGAGTCATTGCCTGTTACTCAAATCTTCAAATACAAATATTTTATGTATGTATATTATCAGTAGCAAACTTAGCGTTGGGAGTCGCTGACTATTACTCAAGTCTATAAATAAAAATAAATGATCTATATTATCAGTGGCAACTTAGCCCTGGCAGTCACTGGCTGACACTCAAGTCTTCAAATACAAATACACCGTGTATGTATGAATGAAGTTCAACCCCGCTAGGACCACACAACGAGCAGTAAACACCCGGTGGCACAAAATGCCACTATTCGGATCAGAATCACCCAGGCGCAAGTTCCAGAAACCATGTTCAACTGTTAGGTTGTATTAGGGTCCCCTCAACAGCCGGGGTGGGGCTTTAAAATAACAAAAAGAAAACTGCGTCCTATTTTGGGACGGCAGCGTAGGTTTTAAACATGTTGTATCTTACCTGTGGCAAGTTAGGGATGTGGGTCATTGACTGTTGCTAAGATACACCGACTAACCCTAACTCTAACCCTAACTCTAACCCTAACTCTAACCCTAACTTTAACCCTAACTTTAACCTTAAACAATTATAATCCTAACTCTCACCGTAACTCTAACCCTAACGCTTTCTCTAACCCTAACTCTAACCCTAACTAACTCTAAACTAAACTCTATCCCTAAGCATACCTCTAACCCTAACCCTATCTCTAACTCTAACCCTATCACTAACCCTATCTCTAACCCTATCTCTAACCCTATCTCTAACCCTAACTCTAACCCTTACTTTAACCCTAACTCCAACCCTAACTCTAACCCTTACTCTAATCCTAACTTTCCCCCTTAATTTAACCATAACTAATAACCATTTCTCCAACCCATAACACCCTTTGAATATTAGACTTTTCAGGGAGCTCCGTTATTTACATTGCTTAGAGTGACTTAAAATTAGAGCACCAGAAAAGGTACGTAACACTGGATTACCCTTCCAATCTCTCCATATAAAATTTGTTTGAGGCCTAACTGCGCTTTAACCATGTATGTACGTTCTATTTTAAGTATTAGTATAAACATTGCATATTATCTCAAAAATATTATTTTATGTCTTTGAAATTCAGCACATTAAAAAAAAATCTTTATAAGCAAGATGAGACGTTCGTGCTTCGGCGTTGCGAGTCCGACTCGTAATTCCAACGCACCGCGATTCAAACCCACTGCTGGCTGCGTGGACTTTTATCATAGTATGGGGCGTCGCAGCTCGACCCAGCCTAAAATGGGTACCAGGGTGTATTTCCTGGGGAAGTAAAGACGGCCGACGTGATGCACATTACCCACCTAAATCCGATTTGTCTGTAAGAATATGGTTACTTTTCTCATATGCCCGATGCACCTAAATACGTGAAAAGAGATCGTTACTTTCTTATTACGCAAATAAACAAGGGTAGGGCCCAGTGAGGGCCCCCCCCCCCTCTCTTTTACCCTTTTACCCCACCTGCCATTAGAATATTAGTAAAGTTTGAGAGCCTCCAACCCTCTCCTACACCAACTCAAATATGTTTTCTTTCTTACAACATTCTTCTTCTGTTGGTTGGTCCAAGTGTTGTAACTGTGTGGTGCCTATTTACAGTCAGTGACTCAGTTAGTCAGTCAGTATCGTGACCTCTGCTGAACCTTGTTCCCATAACAACCTTCCGGAAAACTTCTCGATCACAAGCAAGATGTCCCGCGTCCGAGACACCCATTTTGAGATCATCTGCCACATCCTGCACCCATCTTTTCTGTGGCCTTCCTCTTCCTGTTTTTCCCAGGGTTATACCCATCCATTATTGTTCTCTTCAAACTTTCGTGACGTTTCAAGTGACCAATATATTTCAATTTTCTGTGTTTTATCGTCTTTAATAGCCAACCTTCTTCAATATTCAGTTCTTGAAGTGTGGATGCATTTGTTATTTATTGTTTACTCATGATGTTTCTTTTAGAAAAACTCATGATGTTCTTAGACCCAGACACACACCCCCCCAGTTTATAACATTTGTATTCAAAGTCATTTATGCGCCGTTTAGCTTGTTTAGTAAAAGTGTCCAGGTCTCACAGGCGTATGTTGCAATGGGAAAGATTCATGCTCTTAGTCTCACAGGCGTATTTTGCAATGGGAAAGATTCATGCTCTTAGTCTCACAGGCGTATTTTGCAATGGGAAAGATTCATGCTCTTAGTCTCACAGGCGTATGTTGCAATGGGAAAGATTCATGCTCTTAGTCTCACAGGCGTATGTTGCAATGGGAAAGATTCATGCTCTTAGTTCTCACAGGCGTATGTTGCAATGGGAAAGATTCATGCTCTTAGTCTCACAGGCGTATGTTGCAATGGGAAAGATTCATGCTCTTAGTCTCACAGGCGTATGTTGCGATGGGAAAGATTCATGCTCTTAGTCTCACAGGCGTATGTTGCAATGGGAAAGATTCATGCTCTTAGTCTCACAGGCGTATGTTGCAATGGGAAAGATTCATGCTCTTAGTCTCACAGGCGTATGTTGCAATGGGAAAGATTCATGCTCTTAGAAATCTAATTTGTATACTTCTGTCTTTCCCACTCCATGATTTTTCAGTTGTTTTGTCTTTTTAGAGCAATTGATGGTTGTGGTTTAATTTCTTTCATTGTGTCACCATTATGGCTGTTTACAACAAAGCTGTGATATTTGCTCCTTTCGGCCGACACATCGGACTTCGTCAAGCATTTATTGACCGGGCTAATTTCTCTGTTTCGCCACATTCAATAAATGCTGGGAATATATTTATGAGGACACTTTGAAAAGGACATTCAACTAACTTTAACCACATTATTCATACATTACAAATAACCGTGCTCGGCGTGTGTTACTGTTTACTTTGTAGCTCACATTCAGAGCCTCAAGTACTGTCCATTTGTTTTTCTGTCAGTCTGACTCATAAAATGTCCAACCACTCTTGTTCCCACTTGACCCCACTATCTTGTTTAGTTTTTGTCTGTCCTTTGTGTGGTTTTTCACTAGCTCATTCATCCACTCTGATCATGTTTATTTGGTTTTCAATGGCAATCATTCATTACCGGAAGTGGCCATGAAGTTCTGGCATATCGGGTTGACCTGCAGCATTACCATTACTGAAATGGGATGACAAGGCCAAAATTATACTTTCTGACTGTATAGTTGAAAAAAAAAATGGCTGTTTATGAAACGGTGGTTCTTGACTTTTTATTATATTTTTTTGTTCTTTAACTTTAAGAGCTTGGTTATTCTTAGGTAGGTACTAGGGCTATAAAACCAGTTCATGAAATCAAAAAATCGATCAAACAGAGATCACATGATAAAGGAAGCAATTAAAGAACTATTGGAACAACACAATATAATTACATTCATTTAGAAACAAAGACTGAAATGGTTTGGCCATCGGCTGGCTCTTCCTTAGTTTGCAAATTACCGGTTTATGGATCGTGCAGATATCGTTAATGCCTTAGGGTAATGATAAGATCAAAGAATTTAGGGATCAGCGCATTCACCTGGCTGCTCATAATGTTTGAATTGAAGTATAGGACTGGAATAGCCAGGCATGAGAGAGAGAGAGAGAGAGACACAAAACAGTATAGGACTGAAACAGCCAGGCACGAGAGACACACACACAACAGTATAGGACTGAAACAGCCAGGCACGAGAGACACACTCAACAGTATAGGACTGGAACAGCCAGGCACGAGAGACACACACAAACAGTATAGGACTGAAACAGCCAGGCATGAGAGACACACACACAACAGTATAGGACTGAAACAGTCAGGCATGAGAGACACACACAAACCAGTATGGGACTGGAACAGCCAGGTATAAGAGAGACACACACAACAGTATATGACTGGAACAGCCAGGCATGAGAGACACACACACACAGACACCTGTATAGGACTAGCACTATTCAATACAGGACGCTGCTCTATCTGTTGAACAGAAATTCTGAGCACTTTCAGATCTGTCCCAAATGTCGCGAAGATAACAGAACTATAACTCCTGTAGACAAAATATCCCTGTCGAGTTGAAAAAATGGTATTTTTATACGCCTTTAGGCATTTAGGGCATATAGCGGCAGAACTATATTTCAATAGGCCAATCGGTACAAGATGGGTGATGCATCATGCCAGCCGCCTTTACTTCGCGCGACTGCATCCGGTACCCACTTAAGGCTGGGTCAATGTCATTTTTTTAAATGTCCGGATCCGTCGGGGAGTAAACCCACGACCTAGCAATCGGCAGGCGAGCGTCTGGCTGCTTCTCCACGGCGACTCCCTTACTGCCCAGTGTTTTATACATTTTAGATTACTAAAATGCAAGTCAGAAGGAATGTGCAAGAGGAAAAAAAAAAAAAAACTACAATACTCCAAAAGAGCGATTTCAACAAATAGATGGTTTAGCAAACATAAGAGATCGTAATGAAAAGAAACAGATTAAACACAAATATTGACAACAACGGTCCTAAAATCCCATGCTATAATTGTTGAAGACTGTTCTTACCGCGAGCGGGTCTTGCTAGTCACACTCGCCATCGCCATGGGCTGTGAAGCCCATACCTTCTCATAGCGCAATAGAACACTGTCGTCTGGAAGGAAGGACGGAAAGGTGCCAGTGATGGGGGAACGTAATACTGAGAATGGAGGTCACTGATCAAACCAACTAAAGGATTGTATTGAAGGATTAGGGTGCGTGCTTCCATGTCCAGATTCCTGGTCGGATACGCCCATAGAAAAATCTGCTTTTGTAATGTTATGGTTGGCGGCTTCAGATAAGTGAAACAAATTCAATATTTGCTTCTGTCACTGCTGCCTGTTTTAGCTGGCCCATGTGATCTAGCGGCTAAACGCTCGCCTGGGGATCGGAAGGTAGTGGGTTCAGTTCTTGACCGGGGCCGGGGTGGGTTTTTTTCTTTTTCAAAATTGACATTGGGTCAAAGGTCGACATAGCTTTGAGTAGGTACCAGGTGCAGTCCTGTGAAGTAAAGGCGACCGGTGTGACGCTGACCTCATCACCCACCAAGTGCCGTTTGGTTTATAAAATATATGTCTAGTCCTATATACCCAATACGCCTGAAAGGCGCGGAAAAGGGTCCTTTACTTTACTTACTCTCCGTTTAACCACATTTTACGGCTGTGTGGACAGGGTGTCGTGAGCCTCAGGGTGTAGAGTCGCCACAGGCCGTTCTGGTTACCATGTTAAAATTTTAGCTCCGACAAAAAACTCCATCATCTTGTCTTGGAATCAAATCCGTCAGAAAGGGAAACATGAAGAACGTTATGACAACAGGAAAGATGGAGGAACAGAGAGAGAGAGAGAGAGAGAGAGAGAGAGAGAGAGAGAGAGAGAGAGAGAGAGAGAGAGAGAGAGAGAGAGAGAGAGAGAAGATGCTCAGCAATTTGTCATCGTGTAATGGACGATCTACTAAAACAGAAGAAAATAAGAGGATACGAGACAGTGAGAATGAGCCCTAAAAATTCCGGGAGCGAGAGCATACAGCATGAAAATAAAAACAAAAAGAGGCAGGGACAGAGACCTTGAGAATTAACTGTACATACAGGCCGTGTACTTTTTTTTTTTTTCGTTCACCGGCTGTGAATTCCGGCGGAAGGTCATGGTTAATCGTCCGCTTGGACTTTTGGCTTTCACCCGGACCTGATTTTTGCGTGTACAACCGTTTTAATGTTCCCTGCCTCATGGGCAGCTGTACTCCGACTTCGAAGGAAGACGTCAGGCCTATTTCTAGGTTGACTGTGGCCATTGTTTTGTGTGGGTCAAGACGTTGCCTGATTTGTGTGGAGTCCACTTTGTCTCCTTATCCATAGGTATTGTCCCCGGAGTACCCCTTTAGGGCAGCCCCCTGTGGAACAGTTAGCCCTCAAGAGAAGGCAGGGGCAGATTATGGGCATTCCCCGCCATCCAAGGAGGCTTCCATGTATGCAGAGCCGGCATATGGCGCTCTGGTTCTGGGCTCACCCAAGGAATCGTCACGTCCTGCACATGCCTGCTTGACGTCACAACCGTATCAGGCTTCCCGCTCGACCAAAGCTGCGCCCTCTGGAAGACAGCGGGGAGCAGCCTGTGGATTTTGGACTTTTGTGACCACACGAATATGTACATTCTTTTTTCTTCGCACGTTAGATTTCTTTGACGAGCCGTTAGCCCGACAGAATTTTACATCCTGCGTCAGGCATAGCGTTATCAGTTTGGTCCCAACACTCGGGCGAGTGGGGTCTTTGGGTGTGGACATTTGGTCTTTTTCCGTTCAGTACAAATTGTGGTGGTCAGATTTTGAGCTCGTGTGCCGTAGGATCTAGTTTTGTCGGAAATTTAGGCTTAGCCAGCCAATGGACTGTTGCTGTTGTGGTGTACCTCAGCGCGGTGACGACGACACTAAGGGTTACACGAGGATGTACATGGCTGGCCAGCCTATGTATGGTTGCTGTTGTGGTGTACCTCAGCGCGGTGACGACGACATTAAGGGTTAACCGAGGATGTACATGGATGGCCAGCCTAGAGATGGTTGCTGTTGTGGTGTACCTCAGCGCGGTGACGACGACACTGAGGGTTAACCGAGGATGTACATGGATGGCCAGCCTATGGATGGTTGCTGTTGTGGTGTACCTCAGCGCGGTGACGACGACACTGAGGGTTAACCGAGGATGTACATGGATGGCCAGCCTAGGGATGGTTGCTGTTGTGGTGTACCTCAGAGCAGTGACGACTACACTGAGGGTTAACCAAGGATGTACATGGATGGCCATCCTAGGATGGTTGCTGTTGTGGTGTACCTCAGCGCGGTGACGACGACACTGAGGGTTAACCGATGATGTACAGTGAACAATGTTCTCTCACTCCGCATTTTTTTAACTCAGGGGGGTTGTGTGGGGAGGTTTTTAGCTGTACTTTTGGCAAGCATACTCATGTTCCTAATGAGTTTTGATAACCTTTTTTCACCCAAGCGTTTGGGGGCGGGCTGATGAGAGCCACAAGGACACATCAGCTCTGGGGCCGCGCCAACTCCGAGATCCCCCTGACAGCTCTGTTAATGCTCATTTGAGACATTATCCGTGGCGCACGACGAGGACGTGCTGCAGGGGTCTTGCGTGAGGTTCCGTAAAACCAGAACAGTGAAGGACTGGCGCCCGAGTGACGTACGGAGTATCTCCTTAACACATCATGTTGGACTTAACTTCCCCTCACGCCTGTGACATAAATCACCGCGCCACGCCGTGTACTTGAATCGCAGAACATGTTGAGAAAGGTGGAGACAGACATACTCCGTGCAGAGTGGCAAGCATCACTTCAGAGGTGCCGGGTAGTTAGCCCGCTTCGGATATTTTCTCAAGGTTATGCCGGTTTGTTGGGAAATAAGCAGGCATATAGACTGACCGGTTCTGCATCGCTTGGTGGTAAACTGATGTATGACAAACTTGATGTTCTGAGAGCTCTTTGGGAGCGACTGAACGGTGTGGATGCACAAATAGATCATTACGGTCTGGGAAGAGTGGCGCTGCGAGGCGTTACGAGTGAATCTGGTCGGCGCTCAACACTCAGGAGAAACGCGAGACGGATATACAATCAAAAAGTTACTGGTGCCATCGAAATTAGAACTCCTCGCTTGCTGCTGAAGATAGGGAAGGAGCGCTTTAAGGGGTGTCCCGAGTCCTGTGATGTCGATTTATAAATCAACATTCAATATTAAACCTTGAGAACGATGGATTGTAGAAATAATTGGAAGTCTAAAATCTCACAGCAACACGGCATACGAAGCAAAAGAGCGTGCCCAAGCTCGGCTACCTCTAATTCGTTAGATAAACTGTCACGCCTAAGGGTACAAAAAAGATACTGAAAAAGAAAGAAGACATAAGATTCCCCCCCCCCCGGTACTTCAATTTTAGACGACCCCATCTTGTCGGCCACGAGATTTGGGAGGTGAATACCCAGAGCGTATAGGGAAGTATAGGGAAGCTAGGGTTAGGATTTGTTAGGAGTCTCTATTCATTTAACACTTGCCCTAACCCTAAAAACCCCCCTTCCCGGCCTCTTCCCCCAAATATGGTAGTGTCTCTAGGAATTCCCTACGAAATCTGTAAGCCGACGAGACGGCGTTGTCTAAAATTAAGGTACTCAACGCCCTCCCCCCTCAAAAAAAAAAAAAAAAAAATTGCAATGACACCATAACCGGGGCCGACGGCATTAAAACTAAGACTATTTCCCATCAAGAAACACAATGACAGAATTGGGCATTTCATAAAAATGCATCAACATAAATAATGAACATAAGCGCTACTCTGACAAGACCTCGTCCAGAGCAACACAGCGCCAAGAAGAAGATGGATTGACAGTGTTGAAGACGTAGTTACTTCTTCGTATGGAAGACCAGA
>CAJHNH020002804.1:0-17500 GCA_905116865.2 Candidula unifasciata
TTATATGTGTTTTCACCCATACTGATGCTATTCAAAATTTCTCTATTCTACCTCCGAATGTTCTATATCTAACAACTCTATCAGTCATGTCCTCTGGTTTCACTAATGCCTTGTGAATACCTGAAACCGTCGCTCCTGTGTCTCTAAAAATTGAGACGATTCGATTACCAACAATCCCTTTATGTAGGTTTAATTTTTCACAATCCTTCACCGAATTTGCATTATGCACCTGTATCTTATGCCCACATAGTAAGTCTCCATAATCTTGAAACGTCTCACACGTTGTGCATTTATCTTCTTCTAGTAGCACTGCTGCATTTGTTTCTGATATATCACTTTCTGATTCGGAGCCTGATGTTTCACATACTGCTGCTGCTTTGAATTCTTTCTTATATTTGCAAAATTGACGCGTGTGTCCGTAGAACCCAAAAGCCCAGCATTTACATTATTATCATATCTCTTTACCTTTTTTCTCCTATTTTTAATTTTCGTTCTGACCTCTTGTTCATATTTTTCATTGGCGTCACATAATGTATCATTCCCATGTCTTTTATTGCACACATCACATTCTATTATTCTTACTTTTCTTCCTCCATTAAATCTTTTCCTGGCTGGATATGCTGATTTATCATATCCTGCTTCCTATGTCCTTTGTTCTCGCTTCTCGGCCTTTTGGCTAAGATCAAAGTGTAGCTCTGCTACACTTGGTCTGGCCAGAAGCGCCGGGATCGGTCCTGAACTCATGGGAGTAACTATTCACGGCATGAGCCTAACAATCTCAGAGCCGGGCGGTTTCTCCGTGAGGGGGGATTGACCCGGCGAAAAAAAAATGTCCTTTGTTCTTCTGCGCTGGTTCCTGAGTATATGTCCGTGTTTTGTGGTATGAGAAAGATGTCACGATTTTCGGCATAAGAATTTTCTCCTAGCTGTTCTAGCTGTGCTAAGGAAGTCGGTTTGTGTTCTTTCAGAAATGTGGTCATAGGTTTTGGTAACAATTCTAACAATTTACTTCCTAATAGTAAATCAACTAACAGATCATAGTTGTTGTTAATTTTAGCCGAATCCACCCATTTATGAAAAGTTGTCTGAACTTTGGACATATAGCCAACAAACGTTTGAGTTGATTTTGGTTTTAAATCAATGAATTGCAATCTGTATCCAGCCTCCTGTAGGTCATAGTGCCTCATTTTTCGGTCTTTAATATACTCGAAATCAAGTCGTAAATGTTTTGGCACTGTTTCTAAAATTGTCAACGGTTTCCCTCCAAGATGTCTTTGGAACAGTATTTCCCATTTTTTTTTTTTTTTGGAATTTTGTGAAATTGAACTTAAAGTTAAAATGCTGAAATCAACGATCCGATGTAATCATTTTCACAAAAATTCTATATTAGTCCTTTGTACTTTGTAAATTTATGTTCTTCTTTAGCTCTTTCCCTTTGTGCTGCCAGTTCTGCCTTGGATTCATTATCCATTTCTTTTGTTCTTATCTGTGCTTCGAACTTTTCTCTGTCTGCATTTATTTGTGCTGCCAATCGGTCATGTTCAAACTTTAACTTCTGTTCTTTGATTTGTTTCTCGTGGTCCAATTGCTGTTGTTTCATTGCTGCTTTTTGCTGTTTCAATGCTGCTTCGTGGGCGCGTGCTAATGCCCTTTCTTCTCCATCCAATTGTTGTTGGACCCTTTGTGCTTCTTTATCTTCCTTTTCCCTTCCTTCACAGAACTTTCTCAATTCCTCTCCTGATAACCATAACTGTTTCCCCAGATTTATGTATTCTGCCAGGTTGACGTTTTTAAAATGTGCTTACTGTAAATTAATACTTTCCAAAATGTTTAAATTTGTCTAATTTAAAGATAATTCAAGCATTTAATATTTTATACCCCTTTATAACTAAACAATTATAAGTTTAGTTTTATCTTCTATCAACTGCTATAATTAAATGTAACAATCAAACAAAAATGATCTTTTTTACTTAAATAGAATAACAATTATAATATCACATCCAAAGAACCTGAAATGAGAAAAAAAAAAAAAAAGAAAGCATGCAAACAATATAATGAGTTAATTCCTTTTTATTGGTCCTGATGCTTGCTCCCTCGCTGTTACTGTTATCTCTTCTGCTGTTGGTACGGACTGGATTGGCTTTGTGACAAGTGATGCACACCGGCACGTCTTGACTGTTACTGGACACTCTTCTGACTCTTGTAATACACTGCCCTTGTATTGTCCCGTGATCTGAGTCTGTCGATGATACTTAAGAAACTAGCATTAGTTTATGCTCATTCAGTGCATCTACTATGCCTAAAAGTCTTTATAAAATGTAGTTCATTAATCTACACTCCAGTTGACTATGTTCTACCGATCACTATTCTCTGCTGTTCACAGTTATGCGTATCACTGTCAATTTATTTAATTCTCACCAAAAATTGTTAATAAATGTTCGGTTCTTACTGTAACTTTATTTTTCCTTCACCAGAATGTACATGGTTTCACTTTACTATGTAAATGTTCTATCACAATAGATAACTGTTCTTACTGTCTATTCATTATTATTAGTGCACCTTTCTTGACCCAATTAATGTCACTGAACACAATTACTTTCTTGACAACACAATTAACACTTTGACTATCACTTATACCGACATTTTACAATGCACTTAGTAGTAAAAGGAATACTTTTCGTGTTGAGTGGACCCTGAAGTTACTCATTTTGTTGACGTGTGTTCATAAATTGCGCTGCTAATTTATGGCAAGTGTGTTGCACTGTTGACTTGAGTTACCTGATGACTGTATTGGCTGCTCGCGTGTTGACCTTGATGATTTGACCGCCGCTGATGACCGCGTTGGCTCTTAGCGTGTTGACCTTGATTTCGCTGTTGCTGATTACCATCTTGGCTGCTGATGCTGTAGTGTGTTTGCGGGAAATATGTTCCGAAAGTGGTATCTCTGATTTACGACCACTCGTTTAACGAAAAAACCCACGTCAAATAAGGATCACACAGATACAATCGCTGAAAATTTTACTTCGTGGATTACCCACCACGAGGGTCAAAATTTTAGCCTACACTGTCTCCTCCAGCGACGAACAAAAGTTCCCACGTCGTGGGATAAAACGTGTGAAATTTCTAACACGTGGAGTGATCCATAACCCAGTATTCACTCGCCGTGTTTCTATAAATTTTTTTCCAGGCAAACTTGTCAGTTTGAGAATGAATAGAGTACGAACTTCAGTTGACCTGGATTTAGATAATGCCCCTCGACAGCATGTCCTGGTCTTACATAATACCCTTCGAAACTTTAAACTCCATCATCCGTAACACATAATGACTCTCGGCTTACGGCTGCCGGTGTTTGTCTAAACTTTAAGTTTGTCCACAACAACACTACGCCTCTCTTTCCAATGTAATGCCACAGTCAGGACGAGCCTCTAATGTAATTTCTAGGAATTACAATGTATTACCACTTAGGACGAGCCTGCAATGTAATGTGTCTCATCCACAGTAAATCTCTCTCGTGCAAATTCAACACTGATTCGGTTGTCTAGGTGTTGGGTCACAGTTCATTCTAGCCAGACGGCACTTATCTCCACGGCCACACAACTTCAAATGACGGTAGACAACAGCTGACGCATTTCACAGGTTTATTGTCAATGTAACACAAGCGACACGAATCAACAGATGAACTAACTTACTCCATTCGGGCAATCTCGCCTTGCTCACACATTGAGTCTCTAGCCATGCTTCAGACGATGGACACTGGCATGTGCACGGCTGGCTCAACAGACATACCGTGAAACACAACTGCTGGCTCAACAAACAAACCGTGTAACACAACGACTGGCTCAACAGACATACCGTGAAACACAACTGCTGGCCTAAACGATCATTCAATAGCGCTGCCTGTCTTGTCGTTCAGCACTAACATTCATTCGGCTCTGATTCAGATCCACTTGTGCACTTCTCACTCTGGATTCACCTTCACAGATTCAGCTTCCCATCTTTCCAATCTGGAGCCCAGTCACAGAAATCCTCCCTCATTCTCAATTCCCCCAGATCTCGCATTCACACGTGACTCACTCACTCTTGTCTTTTCACCATATCTCCGTGAAACCCATGCTATCGGGGACTTACCCAATTATGCCAGTCATACCCTGACGTTATCCCTATTTATAGCATCATTACACTACCCCTGTTACACAGTCTAATCTACCCCTGTGACACAGTCTAATCTACCCCTGTGACACAGTCTAATCTACCCCTGAGACACAGTCTAATCTACCCCAGTGACAGTCTAATCTACCCCTGTGACAAAGTCTAATCTACCCATGTGACACAGTCTAATCTGCGTATGATCAACAATAACAGCAAAGTATTTTGCAGTTTATCTCCCAATCAATATGTGTTGCTTTACAATTGAGGAACATTCAGCAGTTAACGCGTTTCGGGAGTCAGCACTGAGATAATGTAGTTGAAGTCGTGCTTCTTATTATTGTGATTCTTTAACTTTCTAAACATTTTTCTTTTAGAATTGGATTCCAATGAGATAAGTCCTTAAAAAAAAACAAAAAAACAACAACAACCGGGAAAGGAACTGTCCTGCAAAGCAAGCCCCAGTTCACCATGGACTAGTACAACATCCCTGATTCGAACGTTGTACCACTTGACAGATTCTGTTTCACTTGATGTCTCAAGTAGACGATCAATGCCGTTGCCAGATGACAGGTGATAGTTGGGAATCGAAAAGAGTACTCTAACAGCCCTGCCTGGGCAAAATTGTGAGTTAAAAATCTAAAGTATTTCAGGATCCCCGCCGGTGCTACGGAGTTCGTGCAGTGCATTGAGATACTTCGGATTCTGGTTTGCGTTAGAAGTACAACGGAGTATTTATGGGTTACCACCCTTGTGTCATGATGTTGATCCCTTGTTTAAACAGGTGTCTTTCTAGTTCTCACCAGGCCAGATAGCACTGCGTATGATTATTCCTTCTCTTTTATGCTGGAATGCAAATACACAATGTTCGTCACTTGTTGGCTGCTGACCATCCTTTGGTTGATGCAAGCATAGACTTAGATGCTGAGCTAGTGCTGCAATAAATCTTATCACAAATAATCGACAAGGACAGGAAGATATTGCATGCTTAACTTCACTCTAGACAAGCCAATCTTAGCCATGTTTTTCAACATATAAACTTTCTAATACTACAAAAACCTGGTTCTATACATTTCTGGGAAACATTTAAGGAAAGAACATTTCGTCTGGTAAAAATGATCCCCTTCATTGGCCGCCTTTTGAGCTGCTAAGGCCTCGGAAGAATGTACCGACTGCACATCCTCTCCAGATGCTTGCTCGTGCATTTAAACACCTTATAAGCTCTTCGAAAAGAAACACAATGTAAAGTTATGCAGCAATGTTTTCCACAGTTGACACAATTGGCACATGGGTCTTACGCCAGCGATAGCTCTGGCTGCAAGAATGTTTATTCATTGATGTTTAAGCACACAGACGCCGGGGCACGGACACAACAAATATATCCTTGGGTGCTTGGGGTTAAGAGTCCACATTTCCCTTACATATTTTTGTCGGAGTGACGGGGTTTTAAGCGTTTTTAAGTAATAAGAAAAATGATACTGTACTGAATGGAGAGTATTGTAATAATATATGTGAACTAATATCACACACACACACACACACACACACACACACATACACACACATACACACACACACTCAAAAATGTATGTCTATACAAAGTTAGGTAGTCCATTTGATTCCCTTACACAACTTAGGAATTGTTGGGGCATGGGGGTGGGGGGCTATCAAGGGACGTAAACGACAGTGTTTCAGCATTCCTGTACAGAAGAGAGAAAGATTGAGAAAAGATGGGGAGGGAGGATGTGTGTGTGTGTGGGGGGGGGGGGGAGAATCCACTGACTCAAACAGGGTATTGTTGAAAACAACAAAATCTCGCTGCATTTCTGCCTTTTTCTGTTTTTTATTTTCTTCTCTCATTATTGCCATTGGCTGACATGTGATGCATGTTGTTCATGTTCAAGCTCAGCACTGATGTCAACAACTGGTCTACGTGCTCGCCTAATGCCAATCATTTGTTGGCGTGTTTTCTCTGCTTTACTGCTGTTTCCAAAAATAATGTGTAATTATAAAAAATGAAGTCACAAAAATGCCTCTAACGTTCGAGGCCATGATACCTAGTCACGTGTGTTTACACTGGTTTTTCCACGTAGAATCCACCTCTCCGCACCCATCACCGCCCCAGTTTATTTCAACTAAAAAAGGCAATAGACGATGAGATCGGAGAGACGTAAAGAAAAGGACAACATTTATGAGTATGTGGATTGATGGATGAGTGGATCGAGACATGGATATATAATGAATCCTTCGCTAGGAAATATCTGGGTTTTCCAGGCGCTAAAAATGTCCCCTCTAATGAGTAAATTAGAATGAGCTCCATCAGGGAAAAGAGTGTCTTTCTCTTCATTCTGTTCCTTCTGGTGCATTCGTTTCTTTATTGTACATGGAATCTGGTCAGAACCTCCATCCACGCCCTCTTCTTCTTCTTCTTCTTCTTCTTCTTCTTCTTCTTCTTCTTCTTCTTCTTCTTCTTCTTCTTCTTCTTCTTCTTCTTCTTTTTCTTCATAATATTTTTTTCATAATTATTCATAATTATTCATAATATGCATATCATCATATGATCATAACATGCTTTATTAGTAAAATACAACTGCTGTGCGAAAGATGGTTGACTGAAAGGGCCGAATGTAAGACGGGCCTGCGTGCCCAATTTGTGACCCTTTGAAAATAAAGTTCGTTCGTTCGTTCTTCTTCTTCTTCTTCTTCTTCTTCTTCTTCTTCTTTTCTTCTTCTTCTTCTTCTTCTTCTTCTTCTTCTTCTTCTTCTTCTTCTTCTTCTTCTTCTTCATCATCTTCTTCTTCTTCTTCTTCTTCTTCTTCTTCTTCTTCTTCTTCTTCTTCTTCTTCTTCTTCTTCTTCTTCTTCTTCTTCTTCTTCTTCTTCTTCTGTATTTGCCCTTAAAAGGGTGGTAAACAAGTTGTGATTTACAGCTAGGCTGCGATATTTGCGCCTTTCGGCCCAACACATTACGATTTGAAAAATTATATAAGTTGCCTTTTAAGACATACTACTTAAAATTTACCTGGAATTTCTCTTCACAAGATTTTGTTTTTTGTCTTCTTGTAGTCTATACCGTGTGTTGTTGGTAGTTATATCTATCCACAACCTTCTTTACTTTCTGTGAGTTCTGACACAGATGATCTTCCATGCCATAATGTCAACCTGTCCAGCATTTTCTCATTTGGCCTCCTCCTGCTTCTTCCTCCCTCCAACCTTACTGTTTGTTCGAGTATGGTCTAAGTTAAACAACACAGTGTTCATGTGTTAAAACAAGAGTTCGCATCTTATGACAGTGTCTGCGGAGCACTGGGGTGTGCCAGAACAAAGAAGACTTGCGTCCGCTGTTTCATGTCGAGTACTAGAGTGCCTGTAGCCCTTGTGATCATGACGGCTGGAGTCATCTAACTCCTTTATATCCAGACAAAGAAAAAGGTGCCGGTACTCACCACAAGTGTCTAAAAAAGGTGCTGGTGCTCCCTTTAAAGTTGTTTTCATCAAAGCTGAAGACATTTTGCCTAAAAAGTGTCCCCACTCACCACAGTGTCTATTAAAATTAAGCTAGTTGTGTATCCTTTACAGGACGTTGCAGAACCAACCCAAGCATTTTTTTTGGGCCGTTATGATTTTCCTAGACAAATTTACGTCCAGTAGTTTGCTATTGCTTTCTGGGTCTATTACAATAGCTCCCACAAAAATCATGCCTAAAAGGTGCCGGTACCGCTAAGTAGAAAACCGCAAAAAAGCACTGCTGTTCATTATAACTAACGATTATATCTACAGTAATGTTGGGACTGGCTAGTTTCTCTCTGAAGACCATATATGAACTACTGTGACAAAAGACACGAGATTAGGTGAAATAAAATGTGTAAGAATGTGTGAACGATGAGTTAGGAGTGGATCCGGCAAGGAGGAACGTATGAGAAGAAGAGAATGACATGTGTATAATCAGTGTGCTACAAACCTGTTAGCATCTACAGCTTAGAGCATTTGGTGAGGGAGACGGAGCTTCTATTGGTATACCCGGTGTGCTTTCAGTAGCCTATTGATGTCCCGTAGACCACAGAAGACAACCCTATATCCAAGTGGTGTAGACTGTGAAACCATGGTCGCAAGGTCATGTGCCAACATGGTTCTGGCTCGCCTAGATGGATGGATTCACCTAGGTCAGTTTTTTTTTAAATGATCGTAACCTGCGACTGACCCAGCAAGCCGGTAGAGTTTTACTTTCACTGCTGGAAGAAACAGAATGAAATAACAACAGTGAATGTACTGTTTAGAACAAATGAAGAGAACCATTTACCAAAACATCAGGAGTTTGGCAGGGCTATGCGCTATCTCACCTAATCTAAATAACGTATAATGATAACATTTGTAAATAAACTAACCTGACAAAGACTATAATAAACTAAGGAGAAGAAGAACTAAAGCCAAACAATTTTATCAAATAACTACTATTTGCAGAAGACCAAGCACTAATCGCTACTTCAGAAATAGAACTTCAAGACCATGTAGATGAATTAAACCAAATTTACAAAGAGCTTTAATGTAAAAAATAACGCCAACAAAACAAGAACTTATGACCACAGCCAAAGTAGACAAAACAAATAATATCCAGCTTACAGAACACCCCCTAAAACATTGAAAAAAAAAAAAAATTAAACTAAGAAAGCATAATATCATCTGCCGGCTAAAGAGAAGATGAGATCGATAACAGATGTAACAGAGCAACCTAATTCATCGGACTAATCGCATCAATACTAAGAAACTGTCAGCTCTGTGGCTAAGTCGATGCGAACGCTTCATAATGCCGGGATGCCAGGTTCGATTCCAGCTGCGGGCCATGCGCCTTGCGTTGGTTTCGACAGTGGTATCAAGAAAGCCGACCGTCTAGTAAGCAATGTCAAACTACTGGACGTAAACTTGCCTAGAAAAACGACACAACAGCTAGGGGCTGTTGGGGTTGGTTCTGCAACGTCCTGTAAATGATACGCAACTAACATAACTAAAAAAACTAATGTATGCCAATAGAAAACAAAAAAGCACTGTGACACAGTCTTCTTGCTAACAGTGTTAGATGTGGAAAATGACAGAAAAGGTGAAAAGAAAGATTACAACAAGTGAAATCAGATTTCTACGAAGGGCTTTTAATATAACAATAAAATACTATTTCAGTAATAATGAGATCCGAAGGAGAATTGGGGTATAAGCAGCTCTGGATTTCATTGGAAGAAAACAGATGAAATGGTGTGACTATATAACGCAGATGACAGCAGACAGTATACCTGGACGACGAGCGGTCTGAATCGGATGGAAGCCTCAAGCCCAGAAATGGCACAAATACTAGAGTTTAGTCACCAAAGTGACGCAAATAACCCAGACCACAAAAATAGGCGGAGACTGTTAGCAGCCTCGGCTAGCTAGCAACAGTCTGAAAGTGGTCGACCTTTTAATTTTTTTTTTCTCAAAAGGAATCGGAGTCGGAAAGACAGTATACCACAACAAGCAGTTATGTACAAACCAGACGGGAAGCAAAAAGAGGCGACCATGCAAATAATAGACAGAGGGAATAACAGAGTTCCTGTGAATCAACAGTTACAAGACACATAAACGGGCACTTTCACGTAAATTATACTTCACCTGGACACCACAAGGCAGCAGAGGATCAAGATGAGATGATGATGTAAGATGTTAAACATTTTTGGCAATTTCCCGGTCTTGTATGATTCAATGACGCAACCGAAAGATCTTGGTTCACATTTCATCACAGATAAAACGTTGCAACAGAGTTGTCCAAACAAGAATAAAGAGTTGCCCAAACAAGAATAAAGAATTGCTGAAACAATTATATTGGCGGTATTGTTTGACACACACTATTGACCCAGCCAATTGTTAGCTGGGACCAGATATTTGTAATCAGGTCATAGCCTTGACCTGTGTGCATGCAAAAATCGATTTAAGAATACAGGAGCAGGTCGCCCCTTGATTATTGACATAAACATGGAGCCACAGTTGTGGAAACTTTATTTAGATCTTGCGTAATTACTGCAGGAAAAAACCCTGATGGTGTTGCGACTGGGTCTGATTTTGTTCTTCTTCCAAAATAACATTGGCTTCTAGGTCGCCTATCCTTAAAAAAAGGTACCAGGTAAAATACTGCGAAGTAAAGGCGATCGGCGTGATGTTGATCACATTAGCCATTGAGTGCGGTTTGATTTATTTAAACAAAATGGTTCTAGCATCATATACCAGATGGGCTGGGTCAATGGCATGAAGAAAGTCCGTTACTTTATTTTTCAATAATTGGTGGGAGGATATTGAAGGCCAGCGAGAGACTACGGTAGGGTGGGGTGCAGGAGGTTTATGTAAGAAAGTCACATTTGATGTGGAATTTCTTCCCGGCCAAAGACTGTAGGTTACAATGGGACTGTGTAGCTGTTATAGGTGTACTGATTATAACTTCTCTGGAGACTGAACGGGGTAGCCTTGGATTTACCCTGCAGGCTTAACATCGAGACTGCGATTTTGTCACCTCAGGGTAGACAAACCTTCAGGAAGCAACCCAGAGTGGGCATATGGAGAAAAGAAGGAAGTTTATAGCTTCTAGACTAAAATACATTCAAAGCCTGCCAGGTTTTCGCCCAGGACTATTACCTGCACGTTTAACACTTCTGTGACTTAAAGAATGGCAGTTCACTAGGATAAATACCGCGTATCAGCTGCTCATATCGAAAGTAGAGCACGCGATGTATTCATGCCATCTGCCACGAATTCATCTTCTTCTTCTTCTGCCTTTCTATCCCCCAATGGAGCATAGGCCCTCATTTTATTTTGTTATTTAGATTGTTAAAATTTTTCGTCTTTTTTAGGATGAAATTTTTCGTTATTTGAAGCCCTACTCTGGCTTTTGGGCCGCAATATGGCCTAAAGGCTGAACGCGGTTTCTGGGACCTCTCTACGGTGATCCTCACCCACATGGTGGCACTCTGTCTCATCGGGTGTTTATCGCTTGTGTGATGTCCAGGTGGGGTAGAAAGTCAGTCAGGCTGTCATAGGCCCTCAACCAACTCACGCCAAGTCGTTCTATTCTTCGCCAATGGCCACGAATTCATCTTTAATAAAAAATATTCACTACCAGGAAACACAGGGACATGCTCTGCTATCACACCGAACAAAATGGCCGATAGTTGGCTAATCGCTAAAGTTCTGAAAAGTTATTTGTTTTCAGCTAATTTTTGCTGATGCAAATTTTACGTTTCTGGACCGGGAGTCCAAAGGTTGCGTCGCAAAGGCCACAGTGTTTAGTGCTTGGTGCGACACTATGAACTGTGTCAGCGGTATATTCTTGAATGCATTGAACTGGCCGATTACGTTGAAAAATTGGGGCGGAGTACTTTTGTGGGTGCAGTACCGGCTTTCGTGATTGACAGTGTGCAATAACAGTGGTGTGAGACTGTTAGTAGTCGCACATCTGACAGCTGCTATCTTATGCATCTCCCCCCCCCCCCCCCTGGGTTTGCAAGCTTCCGTTTTTTTGCTGGAACTGACAGGTTTGTCACGAATTGTCAAATTGGACAGGGAAGAAATTTTGTGTGATGTCCACTGGCACAAGAACGGAGCCCTGATGGGGCGACCCGTTTACATTGATGTTGGAACCTCGACTGACTAACTAACCAGTATTAGAATGTCTTGTCAACAGAGGATGGTTATAGTGACTGTTGTGCAGGCTAAACTGGGATGTAACAGAGATATAGAAGAGACAGGGAGTCTGCAGCCTCACTGTGTAATATCTTAAAGTTAGCGATGGAGACAACAAAAGTCTTATAAAACCAAACAGGATGGAACAGTTAAGGGCAAGCCAGCAAAAGAGATAAAAAAGGTAAAGACAACAAAATCCCAAGTACTTTTGACAAGAGCTTTAAGAAAGTAATTCAAAGTGTCAGATAACAAAAGAAACAATCACCAACAACTGGCACTTTAGTGTCCAGTTACCAATATGATGGTTGATACTGTGTGGTCTTGATTATATTTACTATTTTTGGTCTGGTGTTGGACAAGGAAGAACGGAGATCCTCTCCACATCAAGTTGCTATCGCCCTTTTTGCTTCCATGACTGTTTAAGCTGAATATCTAGATCATTACAAGTTTAAATAAACTCAGTGATCCAGTGGAAGGTTAAGATTTCAATCTCCAGCTGGAAACTTGATCAACCAACAAACTAGGTAAAGGAGAAATCCGGTGACTGACTTGAGTGCATGTTGCGACACTGTGTTGTCTGTGGATTATACAGATACATTTTATTGTCTGTGCTTTCAGAGATGTGTGTTGTAAGCTGCATATTCGCATAATACAGAGTGCCTGATTGCCACATAACTTTCAGTGTGCCCCTGCTGGTTTCATTACTGCTGCTGCCGTCCAATATGACTTGCAGCTCTAGTAGCAGGCTATTAATGTTGGACTTTCTGGCAGCTGCCTTATATACTGAATACGTCTGCGAGCTGTTGGATTTTGTAAGGAATGATGTCTGTTTGACTTTCCACATGGGTCAAAGATCGGTATTTCGTGTGGTTTTCGCTGGCACGGTAAACGAGTAGTTATGGAGTTACCTGTCTGTGATGAAGCTGGAATCCCCTACTGATAGCCTGATAGCAATAGAGACTGACGATCAGCCCGATGAGAGAGAGAGAGAGAGAGAGAGAGAGAGAGAGAGAGAGAGAGAGAGAGAGAGAGAGAGAGAGAGAGAGAGAGTTTATAGCCAGTGTCTGGGGTAGTGCTGGAAATCCATTGGAGGTTCGTTGTGGGGACTGCACCTGTTTTATTGATTAACTGTACTGCTTCTGAGGTGTCCACTCATGGCAGCAGCCAGTTGGTCAGCTGTCCCACACTCGTAGATGGCGCGTCAGGTGCCTCATGTGTTTGATGCAAGCCATGCTCTCGATGTAAACAAGCTCGACGGATATTTTGAATAACGTTGTGCGTTTTCGTGTTTTGCTTCTAAGGGAACCAGAAAATGTCAATAATTAATTTGCTGTTTTGACGTACATGGTTGGGCTGTTTATTTACAGTCTCCCGCTTGCTTTGACCTCTTCGCATTTTGTGGATTCATAGGAGCAGGATGACTTGAGACAGAGGAATTGCGAAGGGAAATTGGGCAAAGGAGAAAAGTAATTAAGTCTAGTTAAAGGCTGAGTGTCTGAGAAGAGACCCGCATGTGCAACATTGGTTCTAAAATCCCATACATACTCACCGTGAAAGTGTTTTGTGCACGAGCTGGTCTTGATAGCCACGCTAGCATGGCTGCGGACTGTGACTCCAATGTCTGCCTATAGTACAATTTAACACTGTCGCCTCGACAGACGCAAATTTACCAGCATATTTGGCTCAGCATTTATATAATGTTTTTCATGACTACTTGTTGACATCACTGTGAACGTTTGTTCTTAATTGATGTGTTTTTATTTTTTTATTTTTTATTTTGCTTCATCGGTAGTGTCAAACTATTTGAAAACTTCATAATTAATGTAAAGTAAGTACACATCACGTATCCGCGTTTTAAATGTAACATAAGCTTACTTGACTGTCCTAAGTGGGCACGAGGAAATGTCCAGGGAATGAACAGCGACAGGGACAGGCAGTGTTGACCACAAATGCTTACTGAGTCCTTTGATTTCTACAACAATACTTATCTCAAACAGGTCGAATCATGTTTATTGTTTTTTATTTTGTTAGTTTTTGAATTGTTTGTCAACTGAAAAGGTA
The DNA here is from genome assembly GCA_905116865.2 of Candidula unifasciata. Lineage (NCBI taxonomy): Eukaryota > Metazoa > Mollusca > Gastropoda > Stylommatophora > Geomitridae > Candidula > Candidula unifasciata. The sequence continues at coordinate 13,902 of CAJHNH020002804.1, forward strand.
GAAGGAGAAGAAATAAAACGTTACAAGACGAGGGGGGGGGGGGGGGAATAATATATCCGCGGACCTACGAACATTTAGAGTCACAACCTAAAAAAAAAAAAAAGCCCAATCAGAGAGATGAATGGAGGGAAGGGATGTCTGCAGCAATGAACCTCACGGACTCGGAAGACTAAAAAAGATGAAGAGGATTCAATATTTTCGTAATAATATAGCATTGGACAAGTCGCCAAAAAAATTATAGCTTGTGTGAAGTGATACCTGTCTCACATCATAGTGTGGCAGTGGTAGACACAGCCATACAAAGTATGTGTTTAGACAAGAGTCAATGAACTTCAAGTTTCTGTTAAACGTTTACAAGAGGATATCTAAAGTCAAAGACCTAGAAACCTGCTGGCTAACGTGGAAGTAAAACTTACAAAGAAAGGCTAACTAAGGTTGGATTCCAGTTATTAATTTAAAGAGGCAGGACCTGAGGGACAACGAACAAAGATACACTAGATTTCCTGGGGTTTTTCCATCCAATTATGTAAAGTAGCTTGGAAACCTCTCTTTGGCGGGAAATACAATTTAATGAACTAAGACCGGCTTGGTCTGGTTAGTTGACCATGTGTTCTGGGTAAGGGCAGTCTGGAGAGAAGCTTCGACCAGAGAACAGTGCCACAGGAGCGAAGTCTCACTTGTGAGATGTCACTGGTTTGGAGACTTGGCAGACCTATGTAAGCTTTGTGATTTGTGGCAGATGATGCACGAAACATTGCTGGATGATTTGTGATATGGCAGTTTCTGTCATGGTTGTACTGGGTTCGCTATGTGGTAGATGGTCTCTAGACTGCAATCGACAGTATGCTGTAGCAGGTATTTGGTTTATTATTTATTAGAGTAGGCGTAAATAGTTGGCTAATTGGTAATATAATGATTAATAGCAATGAAGGAGGTTCTAGGAGTCACTTTGCTAGTTTATCGCTGAGTAGAGTAGAGTAGAGTCAGCTTCAATGAACTGTTGATATATCTGAGGTCTTTTAGTGTGTGGATGTTCTGTTTATTTTGCATCAAGGTCATCTTGGTTGTGTAATATGAGATATACGACTTTGTAATTGTTTCTCAATAAACACGATTGTTAGTTGTTATTGTTTTATTCTATCGTTAGTTTGTTGAGTATAGGAGTGGTACTATTATTTAGTTGTCGTAGTCTTTATACCAGTTTTACTTTTATACCAGTTTTTTTTTTTTATACTACTCTCTTTCATACCTCCAATGACTATTACCTGATCGTTTGGGGTGTAGACTTATTACTACACTCTCCACATAGGAGAACCTTTCGTCCTCTCATACATTCTTTAACTATTATTTCTTCTTCTCTCTCTCTCTCTCTCTCTCTCTCTCTCTCTCTCTCTCTCTCTCTCTCTCTACTTGTATCTGTCCCCTCTTCTTCTCTATCCCTTCTTTAAAATGTACCCTGTTACAATAGTATAATACAGAAATATGATCCTAGAAATATTATATAGGCCCAAATGCTATCTAAGGAGATTAAGGCCTCCCCCCCCCTCTCTCTCTCTCTCTATCTCTCTCTCTCTTTCTCTCTACTTGTATATGTCCCCTCTTCTTCTCTATCCCTTCTTTAAAATGTACCCTGTTACAATAGTATAATACAGCAATATGATCCTAGAAATATTATATAGGCACAAATGCTATCTAAGGAGATTAAGGCCTCCCCCCCCCCCACTCCCAATTCACCTTCCCTTTTTGCACTACTTGGTGGGGAATTGATGTGTGGCAAGCTAGATATTGTGAGGGCCTTTTTGAGAGCGAGTGAACAGTGCGGAGGCACATATAGATCATTACGGTTTTGGGAGAATTTCGCTGCGTGGAGTTACCAGGGGATCTGGCTAACGCTCAAAACTCAAGGGAAAGGCGAGACGGATAAACAATAAGGCAGTTACTTATGCCATCGGAATTGGAACTTTTCGCTTGCTGCTGAAGATGGAGCCAGAAAGCCTGTGAGAATGTCCCGAGGGATGTGATGTCGATTCTTCATTCAACATTCAACATTCATTTAACATTTAAAATTCTTGTTTTACTTGTGATTGATTACGTGTTTTTAGTTTTCGTATATGCCACCCAGCAGTGTGTCGCCCTCTAGACATTATTCTGGGAAATTATTGACACCCCTGTCTACTGCACCTGACACCAGTATCATCGTCCATCTCACATTTGACGGAGCCTGCAGAGAACAGATTTCAGGCACTTTAGTCAAAAGGCTGACTAGTGAAAATATAGACGTAAACAATGCTATGGTTTACACGAATGGATCAGTCAGCCGAGAAAAGCCACCAAGGAGGTGACAAGTGCCTTTTCTATTACAACAATGGAGACCGTCGTTATTAAATTAAAATGACATTGGTTTACATGGGTACTTAAGAATTCACACATGCGTGCATACTGTGAGACACAGCTCGAGAATATCTAGACTGACTTCATCAGACAAGGATGGGTTCTCTAATCAAATGCATCAGGAATAACATGCCTAACCCATATCTCCGTACCGAGCTGTGTCGGTGTTGGGGGCAACTAGCGTGTATATTATCTGGCGGACAATGCATTACTATTACTGGCCAATAAATGGTACGGTAACGACAGCTTTCAATTTTATGTTGTCTAGTGTGTCCTTCTATCTTTCTACTTCTTTTTATGAGTGCCGACCAATACATTGTCCATTTGTTTAATATATATAATCAAGGGTTCCCCTCTGTTATTTATGTGAATTAAATGTAACTGAATGGAACTACTAATCAAATTTCTTTATTAAATGTTCGTGTATTCTAGACCAAGCATTAGGGTCTCATGTGTTTGTAAATTGTTGCTGTGTTTGTTATTCGACCTATGCTTGGTTAATATAAATTTCCGTAACCTATCTTCTTCTTCTTCTGCCTTTCTATCCCCCAATGGAGCATAGGCCCTCAACGAACTCACGCCAAGTCGTTCTATCCTTCTCCATTGCATGAAGCTCTCCCCATGTCCTCCCCATCTTTCTAACTTCATTCTCCATCTCTCTTCTCCATGTGTTTTTTCTCCTTCCTTTTTTCCTATGCCCCTGTGGGTTCCAATGCAAAGACTTTCTACTTATGCTGTTCTCCTGTTTTCTCAGTGTGTGTCCTATCCAACGCCAGCGCCTTTTCCTCCCCTCTTCGTCCACTGGAGCCTGTTTAGTTTCTCTTCCAAAGCTCTACATTAGTTATTCTATCATACCATTTAATTCCCTCTATTCTGCGCAGGCACCAGTTAATGAATGTCTGTAATTTAATAGTTATTGCCTTAGTTGTTCTCCATGTTTCCGCCCCATACAAAAGCACTGATTTGACATTAGAATTAAAAATTTTTAGTTTAGTATTTCTTTTAATTTCTGTTGACCTCCACAAATTCCCTAGTGCTATGAAAGCCCCTCTTGCCTTTTGTATTCTTATTTTAATATCTCTATCAGTTCCTCAATTTTTATCTACATTACTGCCTAAATAGGTGTAAGACTCCATCCAAGTCTTGGAGTGGGGTGCCATTAAGAGAAACCGCATTACTATTTGCCTGATTTTTCTTTATTAACTTTG